>JAJOOH010018093.1:0-10277 GCA_029582605.1 Solanum gracilifrons
CTTTTATTTTTGTGTATGGTTAATAACCGAATAACCGAACCAAACCAAACCGAAACCGATAATCACCAAACCGATAAATGTATATTATATTTGGTTTGATTTGGTTTTGATAATTTTAAAACCGATTAAGTTGGTTTGATTTTGATTTTGACCACTAACCGATCCAAACCAACCCGTGAACACCCCTATTGCTAACTATAATATAAAAACAATTATATTATTGTCACTAAATAATTACCGCAAATTCTTTTATTTATTATACTATATTTGTTGTATTTACTTAGCGTGCATGGTAGATCTGCTTAGATGAAATGGAGACCTCATGTTGTTGCAGTGAAGTACAATCAAATTTACAACACGATTTTCGTGTTACTAGTTTTTTTGTTTATTAGGGTACGTACGTACTCTCTGTCAGTTCATTATACTTGTCCTCGATGAATTTTGGTACATGTACAAATTAATTTAGCATGAATTTGTTGGGTTCAAAAGTAATTAGGGTGTCATGTGAAAGTTTATAATTGCAAATCATAAGGCGATAAATTAGACGACACATAAAACTATACTAAAAGATATAATATTATTATATGATAAGACCAATTAACCTATACAGTTAAAAACTAATTAAAAGAAATTATTAAAATTGTTGAGGGAAAATCTCCCCATAAACATAACTCTTTATTGACTACATTGTGGATGTTCTTGTTTTTTATATGAGAAGAGGGATCTTCAATTAATGGATCCCCTAACTTTTCCTCTAAGGAAAAAAAAAACCAAATATGAAACTTTTTCCTTTCATGAAAAGTAAAAACATTTATGGTAATGTTTTGTCTTTTCTTTTAGGAAAAAATAAACTTCAAATAAGGAAAGAAAATCAGGGAAAAACCCTAACAGAATTGGCATGCATCATGTCTCCAAAATAAAGAGTTTTATCATTGTGTTGTGTAGTCATTCATTATTTAGTATCTGATGAGTTATCTTATTGAAATCTGTATTGCGTAAGATGAGCATATTATGTATATCATTTCTTATAATTTCTCCATTTTGATACGACTGATTAAGAATAAGAGAATTTTTTTCGTCATCCCATCACATTGATGGTACACTTGTGTAGTCGTACTCAATCTATTTAAACTTTGTGTTTGAATTATGATTATGGCTACCATAGATATTAATTAGGGAAAAGAATCTTTTTATCGATCTAAAATCTTAAACTTTCCCCACTTCCGGTTTCAAAAGATATAGCTTTTGTCTCAACTTTTTCTTTGAAATCAGAGACTGTTCCAAATTTCTACTGAAATAGGTAAGCGAAGGGAGAACTAGACGTATCTGGCTAGGCAAAGACAAGTCCAACCCCATGATCAACAACATAAAGAGGTTCTCTCTTAATTAATCTACATAACATGTTTTATGTGTTGTATTCACTGCAGTCATTTTCTGTCACGACCCAAACTGTCGTTATTTAGGAAAGAAAAATGTCGAGGGAAAACTAGGGTCACCATCCCGCCACAGTGGGCTAGTTGCCGCTAGGGCAGCGGCGCCAGAGCGGCAGAGCTCGCGCCAGAGCGAGATGGACAGGACAAAACTTAAATAACGCAAAATCTTATTTTCTCCATTTTCCCAAAACACCAAAAATAGGTGAGGATTTCCCCAGAGACCCTGAAAAAGCTGTCCTAGCTAGGGAAAGATGGAGAAGGATATTTCTAGTGTGAGAAAGTCGATAGCTTGCGAATTCTTGGTCAAATTCATCGTCACGAGATCCGCAAACAAGAATCAAAGCCATAATTTCGTGCAACTGCTTGACGCCCAGGTAGGCTAGATTTATTTAATTGAGTAGTTATAAATCTCTTATTCACTGTGTGGTATATTGAATTTGACGATAGAATTCATGCATAGGCTTCGTACACCGAAACGAGAGGTTTGTACTTGTACCCTAGGTATTCAATCAGACGTATACCGTAGGAAGAAGCCTTATAAGTCGATGAACTAGAGATATGTGATGGTTGTGATTTTATGTTGGTGTGATGTATGTTAGTAATTACTTCGTTTTAAACGCATGTATGTATGCGAATGTTGCATTATTGATCACACTAATCGTAAATGAGTATGAATGAAGAATTGTATGCCATGAATCAACTCTTGATTGTATGATTATGAGAATGTACATTGTCATTGTGATTGTGGCTTGTTGAATGGATCGGGTGTTACATTCCAACACACTAACTTGGATAAGGTGTCATGTTCTGGTGCATATATGGGATCGGTTACCACGTTCGACACACTAACTTGGATCGGGTACACCACATTTCGATACACTAACATGTTTGGGTGTGGGTTCCATGAGAGGACCATTGACTTGTCATATTTGCGTAATTGCTTGATATTGATAATGTGGAATTGGACATGTTTCCTGAAATGATTAGTGGATTGTCATTATGTTCTAATATGTGGGGGTTGCGACGTTGTAAGTTATTAGGAGATATCTGTTTGTGTAGGGAATTGTGACTGGTAAAGCCCCAGATCGGGTTGGGGTATGGTAATGGGAAATAAAGGTCTCGGTGTTATCCTCGTTATTTAGAATGTGGTCATGCGTATTATTGTTGAGGTTGGGGTGGTGTTTAGTGATAGTGTTTAATGGTTGGGGTCTTCCCCAGAAAGGGATTAATACAGAGACCGTTGATAAGCTTAGTAGGAAGTACTATGGAGTCGGGGGTTTTTGTAGTGAAGTGGAATGAGTAAGGGCGCGTCGTGAGTGTTGAACGAGGTGGTAGTAGTTATTCTCGGGATTTCCTTTAAGGGATAAAACGATTAAACATGATCAAGAACGGAGTGAGGAAGGGGCTAGAGACAAGTATGCTAGTGTGATACTAAAATCCAGAATGGTAAGGGCAGGCAAGGTATAAATGTGGATGAACGATTAGTCTTATTGCATGTTTCGCTAGTTGATATCTTATATTATGCGGTGGGTACTCGGGTTGACCGATGATGTCTACCAGTACGTGTGGTTGTATTGATACTACTCTTGCTATTCCTTTTGGGCATAGTTTGGTTGTAGGGTCAGCGATGTTTCATAGGGAAGACGGCGATAATCTCCAACTGCTTCTACGCTTCATTTCACATGGTGGGAGCTGCGTCATTTATGATCTTATTACACCTTATACTCTTAGTAGCTCTTGTACCTATTTAGACTAAATCCCTGGGGGTGTTAATTACTTTACAAGTCTTGATTGGAATTGTATTTGAAAACTCTTATTTATACATTACATGAATTTCTTTTATTCGGCAGTTTTCCTAATTTCCTGCATTTTTAAAACATTGGGATATGCGGGTTCTCCTACTTAGGTGTTAGAGTAGGTGCCCCCACGACTCGATGGGTTGGGTCGTGGCATTTTACTAGTTTAATTTTATATTTAAAAATAATTTGTCATTTAGGGTATATTTGATTGGGGAATAAGTTATTATTGATATTTTAAAAAAAACTCGTGGCATTTTACTAGTTTAATTTTATATTTAAAAATAATTTGTCATTTAGGGTATATTTGATTGGGGAATAAGTTATGATTGATATTTTAAAAAAACGATATAGTAATATTATTATTCTATTTATTACTTTTTAAGAGACGTTGTCAAGTAAATGTTAAACAAATAAAAATGAAAGGAAGTACTCCTCACTTTTATTTGTCCAGTGTACTAATAATATATTTCACTTTTAGCATATTAAGAGAAGCACATTTTTTTTCCATATTTAACTCACAACATTAATTATTTATTTTTCAAATTATTTCTTAAGATATAAAATTCTGCACTAATTAATATAAATATGAGTATGATTAAATATTCACATTTATTATTATTTCTTAAAGACATGTAAAATTCATAACGGAGATATGAGGAATGTAAATATGTAATTAATTGACCATAATTTAATCAAAGTGTACTTTGTACTTTCCATTCCTGAATTTGACGCATGTTTTAACTTTCGTGACTCTATAATTATTCAAGGTAAGTACTGTTTTAATTAACTGGACCCATCACTCTGAGTGAAAGGTACTGATTATATTAATTTAATTATCAACGCGTGCGATGTACTCTTTCCATTTTATTTTACAGGTAATTTATAAAAAATTTACTAGTTTAAAAATTAATTATTTGAATTCATGTAAATTTGTAATAGTACAAATTTTATCAGATTTTGCATTTTGATGGATCCACATGTATCTAACTGCTCTTTCTATTCGATCTCGCTCGTCACTCTCATTTTTTCCTGCATCTGGTATTCCAGTAGGCAGATACATATATCTAGATATGTAATTCTGAAAATCTCGCTCGCCTCCCTCTTATCTTGCTTGCTTCTCTTCATATCTTAGTGTATCTGGTAACTAAAATACATGTATTTAGGTGTATCTGCCTTGAAATCTGATATGAAATTATTAACTAGTAAGACATAATATGTAATTTTTTAAACTATAGAGAGAATACTAGTTATTTTATATGTTTATTTTAGTAAATTAAGATAATTTCCCCCCAATACTACCTTAATTATTAAATAACTAGTAAATAAAGTACTATTTCCTTCATTCACTTTTACTTATTATGTTTCAATTTATCTGGCAAGTAAAAATAAAAACAAAACAAGACAAGTAAAATTATACTTTAATTTTCAAAGCATAATTAATTAGGATAATTTATTAAAATTAGCTCTTGATAAATATATATTTCATATATTTCAAAATAAATATCGTTTTAGAAAAAAAATTGTACAAAATTATTTGTCGCTTATGCTTCCTCCATTCACTTTTACTAGTGATCATTCTCAACTATGTCCTTATACTTCTTTTATTCACTTTTACTTGTCAACTAAATTAAAAATATATTTTCACCTTTACTTGTCACAGAGCATATCAAGATAAAAACATATTCCCTCTGTCCCAATTTATGTGACACTTTTCGTTTTTCAAGAGTCAAACAGTTTTAGTTTGACCGGGAATTTGCGCATGGAATCTTCAATTTGTTTGAAATGAAATTTATATATTTGTAAACTACGTAAAAAGTACTATAAGTCACAGTAATTGATAATTCAAAATGTTTAAAAGATCTATGAAAAATTTTACGATCAAAGATAGACTTGTTTGAATCTCGAAATTCGAAAAGTGCCACATAAAATGAGATGGAGGGAGTAATTTGTTTTCATGTTTTACCCTCAAAATTAGTTACTTATTTCTCAAATTGTGTTTCAAGAACGAAAAATTATACATCAATTAATATGGATTTTGTAGTAAATTATTCATATTAATCATTATTTTTAAGAGACATGCAAATCTAAAAAGGATGAGTAAATGGAGGGAACATTAAAAAATTACTTCTTTTTAATAGTGCTCAATTCTTAAAAAAACGTCTAATAAATAAGAATAACTTAATAAATGATATTACCTTGTATTATTATTTCGTTTAATGGACATAAAAAAGCTAAAACAACACTTATTTTATTTGGACAATCAGAGTGACTTGTGCCAATAAATTAAACGAGTATAATTAGTGTAAGCTTGGCTTAATTTGGGGTACACGAATACCAGTACGAATTAAATTTAATAATGACTATTATTGAGCTAACGTAATATCAGTACAAAAGGAATTTAGGTAAATGTTTGTCTGTTAAGAACCTATATCTATATCTAGAAGAAATAATAAAAATACTTTGTATTTATGCAGCATGCAGAATATAATGATGTGTCAAAGGAAAAATTAATTTCGTATATATATAGCCTATAGGTATATATACCTAACTAGTATTAGTAGGTCAACTACTCCACATTCTAATAGTAGTAATTAAGACTCCTCTTAATTAATTAAATTCAATTAATTATAGTGCTCATGATGAGTATTGCTAGAAAATTCACCAAATTATCAAGAAACTTTTAGAAAAATATATTATGGAAAAGTGCAGTCTTTTCTATAATAATTGGTTGGTTAAGTTAAACATCATCATTATTTGCCTTAATTGGATAGAAATTGATCTGAAATTCAATTGTTTAACTTGTTAGTACATCCAAAAATGGTTTGTTAATTGGATAAGGTTAATTAAACATCATGAATCTTCCTTAATGGGATTAGGTAATTATAAGCTTCTCTGGAATACCATTGTTTAATTATTAGTACATACTAATTAACTTGTTTGGAGTACATTTATCAAAGAATTTAACAATATATATATAATATTTAGTTGATATGAAGCACTATAGTCCGTAGGCCATAGACATCTTTGATTGTTTCTAATTAGTATTATGGTTTCATAATTGCATAAAATGAGTTGAAGTGGTGATGATTACGCTTTGAGGTACTCTAATAATTTGGAGATAAAAACTACTTCCATGTCAAAAAGTGGACAAAGAAAAAATTGTTACTCCCACTTCGTTTGTTAGGTTTTGACTTAATATGAAATTTTAAAAAATGAATATGTTTTTTTAAATTTTGTGATCTTAGACTAAATAATATATTAAAATATCATTTAATCTTATTGTATTAAACATGTTATATGAAAAGCTATAATGAAAGAGTTGCAAAAATGAAAAAAAAAATTGTAAAAAAAAAAGGGACTAAAATAAGACAAATAAATTAACATAAGGATCCAGATACAATACGGTGATGATTTATCAAGATTTGTACTTAATATCAATTGATTAATTGAATGATATCATTCTGACAATAGCAGATGGTTACCTACTAACTATACTGGAGAAAACAATATTACATGCTGAATAAATAGCATATAAGAAAATGAATTTTCACCTACCTTACCTTCAAAAAAATTAAGAGTTCATATGGTAATTATTGTTGTTTAAAACAATATAAAGAGATCAAATTGTACGGTACCTCTCACACTATTAGTAGGACTCAATATTCTCCCACTCCATACGCTGAACTAGACATATAAAGTGCGGATATATAATATCATATCATAATATGAAGGCTTAATTAATATCAGGTAAATCAAGAATCGAGAATAACGAGCTAGATTCTTTAAAGGTGCTATACGAATAGGACGCAGTAAAAACATTTTGACAATAATTACATTTGATGGGTAGTTTACAGATTTCCCATGGCTGAAAGTTGATAATGACTTATCATTCAAAGAAAACAAACAACAGTACAACTGACTTACTGCACACTCTTTCACTATACTCAAATCATATTGTCCTCTTATGCTATTCAAATACTGTTTTCAATATGATAGCATTTGGCTGTAGATTTACAAATCTTTTTTGATAAATTATTTTTGATGGTGAAGTTTTGTATCAACTTTAAAGTTGAAGTTGAAGTTTTGTTTTGATATACGAAAATGAGTAAGTCATAGTTCATAGATAAGATATCGAAAGACACCACATTGATAAATTGCATATCTTTATGTTCTTTTTATACTAAGGAGGCGTTTGAACATGAAATTATTTGGGATCATGATTTCATATCGTAAATTCTTCACACAAAAAAATGATTTAGGATTCAAATCTGAATTATTTATCCAAACAAAACTTTAATTTCAAATCATGATTTTATTTAGCACGTCTAAATGGTCCTTTTGAGTTTTAACCCTCAAAAATATTCCTTTTAGGATGTTCAATCCAGTGTAAAATTTTAAAAAATGGGCATAATTAATTCAGTATAAATCAATAGGCGGAGGGAGCTGGAGCCAGCCATATCATTTAATTGAGGTGGCTTCATTGGTTGCAAAATGGAGTGTCAAAGCGGATTATGCTGAAATTAAACAAGTTGGATTAATAAGTAGGTTGGACTCTAAATCCGTCAAATAATTACTTGGAACTGAAATGGGCTAAAAAAGAGTTGAGTCATGCCCACCAATTTGACCATATTTTTTCAAATGGTCCACCTTTTCCTACCCTACTCCTCCCCTACCATCCATCTAAACTTGACCCAACTTGGAACCGAGACTCGAATTGGACCAAAAACTCGACTTTGACCTGAAACCTCAAGATCTAACCCTGACTCAAAATTTGAGACTTGACCTCAATCTCGACTTAACTTTAACCCGAAACTTGAGACATGATACCCTAGACCTTGACATGGACCTGAAATTCGAGACTTCGCCCCAAATCAAGACCCAAAACTTTAGATTCGACCCCGAGTCGAGACCCGAGATTCGAGACTCGAATTTGACCTTGAATCCAAGACTCAACCTTGATTCGAGACTTAAGATCTGACACCAATTCTAATTCGAGACCCGAGATTCAACCCCAACTTGAAACTTGAGACCTAATTTAACCCAAATCTTGAGATCCTGACCTGGGACTCAAAATTTGACCCGACTTGAGATACGAGACTTGACTTTAACCCAAAACTCGAGATTCGACGCCACACTGGAACCCAAGGCTCTAGAGTCGACCTCAATTCAAGACTCAAATTTGACCTTGAATCCAAGAATCAACCTTGACTTGAGACTTAAGATTTGACCCCGATTCTAATTCGAGACCCGAGATTCAACCCCAACTTGAAACTTGAGACCTAATTTGATCAAAATCTTGAGATCCTGAACCGAGACTTGAAATTCGACCCGACTTGAGACACGAGACTTGACTTTAACCCAAAACTCGAGATTCGATGCCAAACTGGAACCCAAGGCTCTAGAGCCGACCTCAATTCAAGACTCAAATGTGACCTTGAATCCAAGAATCAACCTTGACTTGAGGCTTAAGATTTGACCTCGATTCTAATTCGAAACCTGAGATTCAAACCCAACTTGAAACTTGAGACCTAATTTGACCCAAATCTTGAGATCTTGACCCGGGACTCGAAATTCGACCCGACTTGAGGCACGAGACTTGACTTTAACCCAAAACTTGAGATTCAACTTCAAACTGGAACCCAAGGCTCTAGAGCCGACCTCGACCCTGACTTGGGACCTGAGATTCCAGCCCTACCCGAGACTTGAGACCTGATTTCCGACCTCGCCACAAGATCGGAGAGACGATCACAACCCGAGACCAAGCTCTATTTTGACCTAGAATCGGAGATCTAACACATAATAGGGAAGAATTAATAAAGAGGATTTGTTTTTAAGCTACTTTTATGGAATTCTAATATTTATAGAACTTTAATTTAAAAATGATCTTCGCGAAAAATCATCCTCTTTTACAAACAAATGTATCCATCAATTAATTAAGGCTTCGAAACATTACGAACGAATACATCCTATATTAGTGCCCATAGCATCACCAATTAAGCAATGTAAGTTCAAGTTAATCAGTTAATTAATAAAAAAAAAATTGATTACTAGATGCATATATATGTGTTAAAATTATAACATGTGTTCTCATCAAACAAATATGTTTTACCGAACATGGTACTACTTCTCTTAATGTGCAATGCATGTTAGTTGTCTAATATCTTGGAGAAAAATATATAAATGAGATTGTATTAGTTACATAAATAGCTTTATCAACTCATATCATAAATTTTATTCGTGTATACATGTACTCCCCAGTTCATCTCTACTTGTCTATGTTTGATTTGGTACATTCTTTAAAAATCAATAAATGAAATAATAATGTTACTATATCATCTTTAATTATTATAAGTCATCTGAATGTTGAGAAACGAATAGTACTTGATAGTAACAGTAAAATAGTATATTATTTGGTGATTTTTTATACTGAACAAGTAAAAGTGAACGGAAGGAAAATCAATCAGGGCGGGCCTTGGTATATATATATAGTGGCCCATAGTTAGGTTATGAATATAAATGAGTTTGGTATATACATGTGTGTGTGTGAAACCTAGCTAGAAGATCAATGGATTCATGACGATTGTCTAGTTTCCCTCTCTTTGTTGGCATTGTTCAAGAAGGAATTCACTAGAGTAGGGACATTTTTCTCTTAATATTATTAAGGTGAAAGAGACAAACATTTCATTTATTCCCTTATTATATCACCTCTCATTTTAAACCAACTATTCATTTATATAGGGGGTCCATAACACCCAATGCCCAACTCAAATATGTTTAATTTGCATTTCAATTGGATGGTGGAATTATATTCCATAATTAATATCTCTCCAACCACCATATTCTTCCTATAACTTTATTGATATTATTATTTGCGCTATATGTGTTGCTGGTTGAAAATAATATGTATCTTGAAGAAATTGTTGTAGTGCGCACAAGTGTTGACCCGATTGAACACCACATTTATAAAAAAAGAAACTACTTATACATCAAAATTTTCAAAGTAATTAACTAGCAAGATCGATATAATAGGACTCATTGCAGCAAT
>JAJOOH010018094.1:0-10413 GCA_029582605.1 Solanum gracilifrons
CGTTTCATGTTTTAACCTTATTAGCATTAATTGCTTATTCCCTAAAATATTTGTAAGATATAATACTAAATATCAAATAATTATATGATTATTATAATAAAATACTACTCCCTTCATTTCAAATTAATTGAATTATTGAGGTGTTTCACACCCTTTAAGAAAAGAAGATTAAGTCATAAATTAGGCTTAACTTTCCATTTTTACCCTTATTAATTATTATCAAAATTATGATTAAAATAACTAAATATTAATTAATAACTAATTCCAATACTAATTAATGAAGGGTAAAATTGGAAAAAAAGTAGTCTTGAAAATTGAACAATTAAGTTAATTTAAAAAATGAAAAAATCTCAATAATTTAATTAATATGAAATAAAGGGAGTAATATCAATAAATATTCTTAAAGCGAAAAAATAAAAGTAAACATAAGGAGAAAATTTTTGTTGAGGGAAGTGAATAATTAGTGACAAATTTATTGTCTAGCTAAATATCATATTTAATTTGTAGTGTATATATGGGATGATGAGTCACTTTAATTAATTATAGAGAAGCTAAAGTATGTATTTTCCCACGATAAGGGGTAAGAAATGTAGTTGTGTGGGTCAACGACAGATGTCAAAACTAGAGTGAATATTTTTTTTTAATTGACATAATATATAATCATACATTTAAATTTTGCCTCCGTTATTAAGTAAGTACTTCAAATTTGAGAGTGTATATTTAGATGCCTCAACTGACAAATAAATATTGGCTTAAGTCATCGATAGCCACTTAAAGTTATCCGCATATTTCACTTGAACCCCTCAATTAAAACTTGTACCTATTAAACACCTAGACAGCAAGAAATTTATACCTATTAAATCCTTTTTGCTGACATGGCAAAGTGTTTGTAGCATAATCTTTTAGCAAAAAAAAAAAGTGGAGATTCCTTTTCATTGACATGGAATGTTAAGCAAATGCCATTACATAAAGACACAAAAAAAAAAAAACAAGAAATCAGTGATCGATCGTCTTCTTACTTTAGTGTTCATTATTTCCAGCGAAACTCCATTTTTTTCGACAAGAATAATATGAATTTGAAATTATTCTTTGACATTATTAATGTATTCAAATTCTAAAACACTCACAACACAAGAAGAAGAAAGAATATCAATAAATCTAAATTGATGTTTGAGGATAAGAGTATGATTAAAGAATGGCCGCGCATGGTGTTTTGGGGTAGGTAGAGGAAAAGGGTAAAGATGGTTTTCTTTTTTCTTTTCTTTCTAAAAAAATACTATAATTTTTCATTATAATTTATTTTTTATTAGTTATTCTAGGCCCAATACCATGTGTCTTCTTTTGATTAGTTACTATGCTACATCATTCGCGAGTGTATAACACACACTCTCTTATTTCAGCTAATTGTCTATAAAGTGTTCGATGGGTAAATTTTTTGATTAGTCGAGGTGTTCAATTGAAACAAGCCTAAGATAAGGTGTCTAGGTGAAATTTGCGGATAACTTTAAGTGGCTATCGATGACTTAAGCCATAAATATTCAAACTCTTCCCTTCTATGTCTCATGACATCAGACACGACATGACACATAAATTTTGAAAATGTCTAGATGGTCTTTTTGTAAGTTGGAGTACTGTTCAACTAACATAGTGAAGACGAGTTAAGATCTCTAAATGTATATACACTCTCAAAGTTAATTAAAGTAATGTTTAATTGCCAGTTATTATCAAGTTTAAGTGTTTATCTATGTATTATGCTCAGATACTTATATCACGGAGTAAAAATTAGCTAGGAAGTAGTTGTAACTTGTATTACATCAAATCAAAAAATTATTAATATTATGTTATGAGCATAGAAAAAATTGTCATTTGTAGTTGGTAACATATGATAAAAAAAATCCATCATAATAACACATTAGAAAAGAACGAATTATATTTACAAACTCGAGTATATACATCACCACTTGTTGCATGAAATATTTGATTTTTTTGGATTTATATTAATTCTCACCTACCAACTTATTTGGTAGACAAAGGGGCTAACAAAGTCTAACAAGTCTTTTGTACCACGAGGTCAAAAATTGGCCACAAATCATAATAATCAAGATGACTTTTTTATTTTTTTATTTTTTGCAATAGGGCTCAATCACTTATTATTTGAATTTATAAAACTGGAAAAAAAGGAAACCAAGAGGAAAAGGTGAAGGGGAAAAGAATAAAAAGATAAAAGGTGAAAGGAAAAATAAATGAAATAAATAAATAAAATTGTGGTTGGTGCCCAAACCCACAAACTTTTAGACCTATATAATCTTAAGATATTATACATAATTCTATCACAATTATTTTCCATTCTAAGCTAACAAATAAACATAAGCTTCAAGAATGGGAAGCTTATCATTTGAGAAGGTATATAATTCTTTCAACTTCATATTACTTTGCAAATTCTTTTTTTTTTTTTGGCTTCAAGTGGTTAATTTTTTTGTTTTATTATTGTTTGTCAATTTATGGAATTTAATTTGTTGTCATTAATGTACTTTTAGCATCTAAAAGAATCTTAATATATCATATCCATTTTTTCTCTTTGGATTTTCTTGATAACTTGAGGGTTAATCTTTTTTTTGCTTCATCTTTATGCATGGTTTCTTGTTCCTTTTCTTGGAAAATTAATGGGAAAGATTGGTATACATGTCCTTAAATTTCTTGTGTTGTGTGGACAAATGAACCAAAAGAAAATTAATATCATTCAAAAGACTTTTTCTTTGTTTTATCATTTTTAGTCTTTTGCATGGTTCTTTAGTCCACAAAATGTGGTGGGGTGGTAAGTAATCCCTCTACATTTAAAGAGAAGTTTTGGGTTCAAACCCTTGCCCGTAAAAATATAGTAGACTTTTATACGGTAGGAATTCTTAGCATCAAGCCTATTATATTCTTAACGTTATGGGTTTATATATACTCTTTATTACAATATAGTGAATTTTTACATATAAACTTACACTATATGTCGAAAGTATTGGGCTCATATGAATCTGGTATCGAAAAGCCACATACACATATTATGGGACTTTCTAGTGCTAATTCAAATTAATCAAGCCCTAAAACAGGTATCGATCAAATACCTAAAGTTATGTTCATTTTTTTTCTAGGACTTTGAGCCATCAGCTGTGACTCCAAGAGGATTGGCACCACCTGGATTAATTGTAAATGGTGATTTTAGTGAAATGATGAGACTTAAGATCTCATCAACACCTACAACACCAAGAAAAAACTTGAATCTTTCAGTGACTGAGCCAGGCAAAAATGATGGACCTAGTTTGGATTGTACATTGATGAATTATATTGATACACTTACCCAACGTATCAACTATCATATAGGTAATTATTCTTTTTTTAAATATGGTCAAACTATTAAGTTTTATATATCGACAATATAAAGAATATTCACACAATCATTAGGTAATTATATACTTTTATCTATCTGTTAAAAAAAGATAGTTTGATACATAAATATTTTACGTTCATGAAGGATCTATGCAAGGGTCACAGTCCGATAGTGACAAAATCAAGATTTTTGTTAAGGGTGTATTCAATATTTAAAATATACGGAGTACATAAAAAGTGGTTTTTTTTATGAATAATGTAGACAGTCTATCTTAATACAAGTATTAATGATTGTTATTGAGTCCATAATCTATTTGTTACAAAAGGATAGTCTGGTGCATAAATATTCGGTATTTATATAGGGTATGTGCAAGAGTCGCAACCCAATAGTGGCAAAATCAAGGATTTTGCTAAGGGTGTGTTCAATATTTTTGATACATACATAAAAGTAATTTTTCGATGAATATTGTAGACAATCTACTTTAATATAAATATTAATGATTTCTTACACCGCTCGAGTCCATAATCTATTGCTGACATGCAAGAAGGTTATAAAGTCTTAGGTCAATTACATCGTTCCACGATGTCGTGTTGACAATTTCTTATATGAAAATTATTAATTTGAAAACTTGAAAAATATAATTTTAAGGCATGTTCCCTATAGCTAATTGACAAAATTACTACTATCTCAGCAATTTCAAATTATTGACTAATTAATTCTGTCAAAAATAACGGTTGACATGGTAAAAACTTACTCGCATCGATTATTAAATTAATATGTTAACAATAATAATAACATATCTAGTATAATTCTACAAAATAGGGTCCAGGAAGAGTAGAGTATACACAGACGATTTCTGATAGACCCTGAGCTCAAGAAAAAGAAAAAAAGGTCAACAACATTATAGAGAAAGAAAGAATCGAAATGAAAACAGTCACCACAAAATACAATAGACAACGTTAACCTGACAAATCATCATAAACAATAGTCATAAGTCATAACAAATTATAACGATAATCAAAGCGTAATAAAAACTAGATATGTTAAAATATAAACTTTCTTTACATAACTATGATTAATTTTCTTTGTTGTTCAAAAATAATTAATTATTTATTTGTTTTTATGATGATGAGTTGTTGAATTTTTTTTTTGTATTTTTTTTCCAGGTTATCCAGTGAACATATGCTATGAGCACTATGCTAATTTAGCCCCACTTTTGCAATTCCATTTAAATAATTGTGGTGATCCATTTCTTCAAAATACTGTGGATTTTCATTCAAAAGATTTTGAAGTGGCTGTTTTAAATTGGTTTGCTGATTTATGGGAGATTGAAAGAGATCAATATTGGGGTTATGTTACAAATGGTGGTACTGAAGGAAATTTACATGGCATTTTGGTTGGGTAAGAATCAATTTTTACTAAGTTTCTAATGTTTCGATTCTCGAGAGTTAATTTTAATTATTTTTTATAGTTAAATTAGATCAGATCAATTTGATTATATAAAAGTATTATATTCAAATGAAAAAGATAGAATTTTTTCATAATGCTTTTAATTAGAATTTTTTGAGTTTTTAATTGATTTTTATTTTTTTGGTTGGTGAACAAATTTCTTGAGCTTTGAGTTAGTGGTGGTAACCAATTTAGTACAAAAGAAAATTATAAAAAAGATTATCCTAATTTTTAAAGTTTGAGTGCGTGAGCCCAAAACTCTTTCTTCAACAACTATGCAAAATTGAACACTATGTCTATAAAAAATTATATTCAAATGAAAAAATTTATTTTGAGATCATAAAGTCAATATTTTTAATATAATGGCAAAAATGTCAAGAATGAGATAATATAGTTAAAGAAAACAATTAAAATAAAATTAAAAAGTGTTTCATTTTATTTTTTTGACTTGTCTAATTTATTTTTTTATTTTTTCAGGAGAGAAATATTTCCAACTGGAATTTTATATGCATCAAAAGACTCTCATTACTCGGTGGCTAAAGCAGCAATGATGTATAGAATGGATTTTGAAAATATTAATGCATCAATAAATGGAGAAATGGATTATTCTGATTTAAAAGCTAAATTACTTCAAAACAAGGGAAAACCAGCAATAATTAATGTTACAATTGGTAAATATTTTAATTAAGATATTTTTTATTAATTATAATAAGCTTATACATTTTCTAATAATTTTCATTTTATTAAATATAGGTACTACTTTTAAAGGAGCTGTTGATGACCTTGATGTTATTCTTCAAACACTAGAAGAATGTGGTTATACACAAGATCAATTTTATATTCATTGTGATGCAGCACTTAATGGACTTATTATTCCTTTTATTAAAAATGTAAGTTTTTATTTTCTTAGAGTATATTAATTAGCTTAACATAAAAATAACTCTAACATTTATGATTATTTTTTTAATAATAGATGATTACTTTCAAGAAGCCAATTGGAAGTGTGACAATTTCTGGTCACAAGTTTTTGGGATGTCCAATGCCTTGTGGAGTTCAAATAACAAGGAAAAGTTACATTAATAACCTTTCAAGAAGAGTTGAATATATTGCTTCTGTGGATGCTACAATTTCTGGAAGTCGAAATGGTTTGACTCCGATCTTCTTATGGTACAGTCTAAGTGCTAAAGGTCAAATTGGTTTTCAGAAAGATGTTAAGAGATGTTTTGACAATGCTAAATACTTAAAAGACCGTCTTCAGCAAGCAGGAATCAGTGTCATGCTGAATGAGCTTAGCATCATAGTTGTCCTCGAGAGGCCTCGTGATCATGAATTCGTTCGTCGTTGGCAACTATCTTGTGTGAGAGATATGGCACATGTTATTGTTATGCCAGGTATAACTAGAGAAACTCTTGATGGTTTCATTACTGATTTGCTTCAACAAAGGAAAAAATGGTATCAAGATGGAAGAATTAGTCCTCCTTGTGTTGCTAGTGATATTGGTGCACAAAATTGTACTTGCTCTTACCACAAAATTGATTTTATTATCCCATAGAGGGCTATGAAAATCAATTATATATATTTGCTACTAAGTGTGTCTTTTTATAGACATGGCATTTTGTAATTTGTAACTTATATTATGTCTTCATTTATTATTTATCCACTTTTACAGAAAATTGTATTCTACATGTAGAATCAGTATTGTACCACATAAAATGTACTAATGTTGTGGGAAATACATGGTTTGATAAAAAATCTTATATATTATGAGTCTTTTAAGATATATAAAGCAATAAAAATGTGTGTGAAATTTAAGATATAGTGAAGTGTTAATTATTCTATAAAGTTTTTCTGCCTTACTTTCAACACCAATTTACAAAAACTACTTCTTGAACTTTATCAGCCAACTAGAAGTAGTATCAGATGTGTCAATATCAATGGCGATTCATTATTTTAATGAATTATTTCTTCGAACATGAGAGGATTATACAAACACTTATTTTTTTTTTAATGAATAGATTTGATAGTGAAATTTGAATATAGAATTCTAGGAGATCAAATAATAAGAAAGGATACTCTGAATTATAGAACTATAATGAGATCTTTTCATATAAGTATTTTATTTAAAAAATAATTTATTTTTTGCTAAATGGATGTCAATTTAATTAATTAAATACGGATTATTATATATTAATTAAAGATAGAAGTGGTCAATCCATTGACTCTCAAAATTGGCATAATTTGAGGATCTCCACTATAGTTGAAAAATTCAAATATTTTTCTCTTTCTGATAGACACATATTTAGTTGAAAAATCCAATCATTGAACCCTCCAAATATTTGAAATGTTCATCGTTTCGTTTTATATTAATGTTTATTTCTTAGTTGATTTACTTTTTATTTATTTTTAAAAGTAAAAAATTATAGTATATTTTTTGAATATTTAAAGATAACGAACAAATAATTAATTGAAGTTTGATGTTCAATGAAATGTTTGGTTAACAAACAAAATTTATAATATTTTTTTAGCATTTTGGTACTTTTTATTTCTTTACATTCGAGGATGAACGTGTGGTTTAGTAGGCAATGATGTACTGGTCCTTCAGATCGTTTCATTTCCCCTATTTTACCTTCTTTATAGATGTGGTTAGTTATTTTTTACTAACGATGATGGGTTGCATATTATTTCAAGGTGATCAGATGCATTTCAAGAAAGTTTTTGAGTTTTGAAAATTGAAAACTCGTAAAGTTTCACCAAAATCAATATTTAAATTTGCATACATAGGCTTCCTCAATGCACTACCAATGTAAATCAGTGAAAACTTGGGCAATTCCACACACATATAGTATCAATACATTCTTCTAGGTCTTATTACCAATTTAAATGTGAGCTTCATATAATTTACCATTGGCTTCCCTTCCTAGATCATATAGTAGTTGAAAATATACGTAGTTATACAGTATATATATAATAGTCGAGAGGGCTTTGAATTTTTTACTTTCAAATAGTCTATATTCACTGTATAATAATGTATACTAAATGATATATACAGTAATTTTTTGTTTATCAAGTAAAATAAAGAAATTTATATTCAAAATTTTTAAATAATTTTTTTTTGTTGTAGATATTTTCTTATAATTAGTATATATAATTGAACAAGTAGACACACACGCAAAAAAACATAACGTCAACAGCAGGGTTCGAACCTGCGCGGGCGTAGCCCAACAGATTTCAAGTCTGTCTCCTTAACCACTCGGACATATTGACATTGTTGTATATAACTAGCAATAGTTTGTATATAAATGAATAGCACTCCTTCTGTTCCGTTCACTTTCACTTGTTTACTTTAAATTTTACATGCTCGTTAAAAAATAACGATTAATAAGGGTATTTGCCACAATATCCATCTTAATTGATGTATTGCCTTTGGATTTTGGAGAATAAATAATTAATGTTGAGGGTAAAATAAGAAATCAAGACTCGATAAAAAAAAAACTTTTATAACCAACACAAATTACATAATGAGGAAATGTTTCAGGGTGTGTTTGGTACGAAGTAAAATATTTGTATATAATTCAGATAAATATATAGTAGAGGAGTTGGGGTGAGGGTGGGAATGGGGCTACAAGGGTGGATGTGAAAATGGCGTTGTTGCGTTAAAATGATACAATTAATATGGAATGTCACTCGTAGAACTTGAAGTTGTTTTCCTCATTTTGAAGGAAATTGTTGCACATGAATTTTACTGTAAGACTTATTTATTTATTAAAGTAAAGAAATATATTCTCTCTGATTCAATTTATGTGACTGTAATTTTTTTGAATAACAATAATACATTTTTAAGCTTTCTATTTTACCCTAACAATTTTTCATAGCACAAAAAATATGATGGCCGAAAGCTTTATATTCAAGTTTCCGAAAATCTAATAGCTATTTGCTCATATATATTTGATTGTGAATCCAATTTTCATTAATGCGGTAAGAATTCATAAGCTTTAAATCATGAATTATCCTCCGAGTCTCAGATATCCTCTTTCCACTCAATTAACAGGTAACATTGAGAACCATATTCCCTCCTATAAGTATCCTTATGCTGCATATGGAGAAGTATACTGCAACGGTGTGTACAACAACTACAAGCATGAAGGAATTAAGGTGAAGCGTATTGATAACTAAAGAGTCGTTTGATGTGAGGTATAAGGTATAATAATCCTAGGGATATAATGCAGGTCTATTTTATCCTACATTTGGTTGAAGGTATTAGGTAGTCTTCAGATTATTTATCCCACCATTTATACCTTAATAATGGGTAAATTATCTCATGTATATAATGAAATAATTTATCCTGAGATAGTTAATCCCAAAATAACTTGTTCCCTAACCAACCATTCATGAATCTATAACCCTATACGAAAAGTCTTTCAACTTCATGTCCTTCCAAAGAATGACATATGCTAAACATCCAAGTGTTCATGATGCATCTCTCTCATGAGAAAGGTTGCGGTAACTTGAATCTTCAAAAGGGAGTAGAAAGATTTGGTAGAAAATAGCGGAACACTTTTGCTCAAAATTAGGAGCCCTTTTTGGTTAAAAAATATATATATTTAAACAGTGTGGTGAAATCGTTTAGAAGTACTAATTTTTTCTTCTTCTAATTTAAAGAAAAATAATTTTGATTACATAGGCTATTGATGCCATATGATAAAACATTAGAGCAAACAACACAAATTTCACTAGTTTAGGGCCTAGTTACATACCAAATACATGTATCTTCAATATATGAGGTCAAAATTAAGTATAATTTACTTGAGATACACTATATTCAAGTGGATTCACATGTATCTGAGATACACTGACTCTAGGATACACAGGCTCTCTTGCTTCCCAGCTCTTTCCCTCTCTCGCTCCCATCTCCCTCTCCATGCATCTCTCTTTATGTATATATATATTATTCAGAGTGTATCATATATGTATCTAGATGTATCTGACTTGAAATCTGGTATTACATTATTAATTAGTGAGACTACATGTAACTATATGTAACTATTTCAAACTATAGGGAGAGTAATGTAGATCTGTAGTTATGTAGTTTCTCCAAAAAAAAGAAAAAAAAGGTATGCCAATTATTGCACAAAATTATCATACCATACCAACTTTTCAATATTGATTTTTTAATTTGTCAAATAGAAAATAAAGTTCATCCGGGCCTCAATCCATTTAAATTCACATAAAACTTGGAAGAAATGACTATAGTTTGGGCTTAATTAGAGATTCATAGGTATCATTTGCTTAACTATGATTTACAACTACATGTTGGGGGAGGAAAGAGGCGAGAGAAACTAGCTAGGAGAGGGAGGAGAGAGACAAACGATATTTGACAGAGATTGATGTGAGAGAGGCGAGAGAGAGGTTGAATACATATTGTATTTGTTATATCATATTGTATCACAAATACAATTGATATAACTAATTTGTATCAATGAATACAATTGGGGATAATACATATATTTGACCTTAAACTTGGCTTCAAATTTTAACTTTGACCTCCAACTTTCATAGTGCACAAATAGACACTTAAACTTGTATAAAGT
>JAJOOH010018096.1:0-10549 GCA_029582605.1 Solanum gracilifrons
AAAATCTTTTCCGGAAAATATTTTCTAATCACCAACCAAACATGAGAAAATAAGTCAAAAATCAACTTGTTTTCCAGGAAAACATTTTCTAGGAAAACATTTTCCATGGAAAACATTTTCCTTCATACCAAACACACCCCTAATCTTCAAATACTAAGTCTAAGAGTATTAAAGACACAAAAATAAATGAATAAAATAGTTTATGTCCGAAAACTAAGGACATCATGCCATGACCAATAGAATCCAACACGAGCTGGAATGAATAGCTCACCCTGGAACCTGATGTGCTGGAGACTAGCTGGAGTTGAGGGCGAGTCGAAGTCACTAATACTCTCGCTGCACTCCACAAAAGGAAAACAAAGAAAAAAAACACAAGTAGGGCTCAGTACATGGCAACATGTACTGAGTAGATATCATCGGCCAACACAAAATAGAAACTAATATGTAATGAATAATAGTATTAAATCAACTATGACACTTAGCAGGTGGCAATCAACAAACACATGAACCAGTGTCAACAACACTAAAGTAAGTACGTAATCGGTCAACAATATCAAGATCACACATGAGGAATCATGCCTCCAAACCATACTAATTTGGGAATTGAGTTCTTTGAGATTGAGTACATTAAGTTAATTCAAAGTATTTTTCCTTTAATATTACTGTGTCGGAACGTGACACTCCGATCCAAAAATACCGTGTCGGAACGTGACACTCCGATCCAATAATATCATTTAATTATCATTTATTATCACCACTTTTCAATTCATTAATAATATTTCATCAAGCCTTCTTTATTCAAGACATCACTTCGATAGAGAGGGTTCAAGATTATAAATTTCACGGTCTCAGGATTTCAGACCAATCACAAACCACACAATCACACAATCAAGCACATAGAGAACTTCACAATATCATTCAATGCATATCAATCACTATTAAGAGTCTATCTATCAAATAGAATAAACCATAACCTACCTCCATCGAAGAACTGACGTCAAGCAAGCTACTTCTCCAATGCCTTCCCCTTCCTTAACGCCTCCGAATGTTTTCAATCTATCAAGTATGCATAATTTGTAAGCTAACGAGTCTATAGACACCCATGTTACTATATGTCTAGCCTAGACCGAAAAATTCACCCGATTCCATAATCAATTTTCCCATAGTTTAACCCTAAGGGTAAGTTTTAATTCCTCCAATTGGCATAACTTTAATGGTATTCAACTAATACATTAATACACCTAATATTTAATTACCTATCTCCATATATCAAAACATAATTTATAACGAGATACTAAAATTATGTGTGGTATCCAGTACCCTCACTTTCTTGCAACTTTATTCATTCTATATACTATATAACTATAATGAATTAGTCCAAATCATTAATTGACCATTAAGAGGTATTAGCCAAGAACTCCAACTCACGTGAATACCTCACAACATTTCCACCCAATTTTAATAACATCAATAATAGCAGGAACAACCAACCTATATTAGCTATACTAATCACTGAGAAATAAACACTTATGAGCAAAACTTGCTATGCCTTTGATATAATTCAATTACTCAATTAACATCTCCTAATAATGATTGCCTGACAATTATCCATTTAGTTTTGTCCCCAAATTAACATATAATCTTACCTTATACAATATTTCTTATCCAATACTCACTATAAGGAATAAATTAATTCGTGTTTGATTGCCAGGAAATTGTTTCACATGAGAATTGAAATCTACTGCCAATGACTTGATGCATTTAACCATCGTAACAACCCAATACACCCTTTAACGATTTCATTGTTACAGAAGTAATATATTCCTCCAAAAATCTTCACGGTAACAATTAATAAAGAAACTTACCAATACGAGAACACACGGTTGATCCCTGTAGTCGCCGCACAAATAAGCCCTCTTCTCAATTTGTTTTTACGCTCAAGCATCTAATTTGTCTTCTTTATTTCAACACATTATTTACTAACCTAATTGTTATATGTAACTAATTATAAATTTTAATGTTATCTTCTTTAACCACCAACTAAATTAGTTATTAAAACTACCCCACTAAATTCATAAATGTAGTTATGAATAGTCTAAAATACCCATTTAAAATCTATCGAAAAGTATTTTATGAAAATAAAAAGCTCTAGTACTCAAAACGATCAAATGGGTCGTTACATCAAGTCTATATCACATACTACTATTTAAATACTCTATTTGATATTTATTTTTTTGTGTTATGTATTTTTTTTGAATTAAAAATAGTTGAGAGTGTTTTGTATTTTGGAAATGAAAAATAAGTATAAACATATAGCATAAAAATATAGGTATCGATTTTGTAATAAAAAATTATATTTTCAGATGAAAGAGGGAAACACCCGCTATTTACTTACATTTTCTCTTTTCAAAGGGTGGAGGTTCTAAACCCCCGCTATTTACTTTTATTTTCTGTCAACTACAAAACCCCATGTATTTAATACAATTTGTGGAGGATGTAGCTAACCACCGCTATTAAACCCTCACAATTTAGACATTTTTTTAAGTGATTCTTTTAGCATATTAAGATTGATAACATAAACTTAAAAGTGCAGTGCGGTAGTGCCTATCCAGGATTTAGAGTCCGTGGGTGTCAAATGGGATTTGAACCCGCAACCTCAATCTTCTAAAGTTACCCTCCTACCGTGGCACTACAAGTCAATTTTGTTCTGTGGATGGCACGCTTTATATTTATATAAATATTATATATATATACACCTATGTATATATAGAGTTTCCGTCGAAGTTCGGGGGTGGCGTGGCACCCCCACAACCCTTCATAGATCCGCCACTGACCACAGTGACCAAATCTATTAGTAGGTGAAAAAAACTAATGTCGTGTGAGTGTGCACAAGTATGTTACATTATATATATCATTTATAATACATAAATGTGAACTTTAAACTTGACTTTAATAGATAATTATGCCCTTCAATTTTGAGTGTGCACAAGTAGGCACTTAAACTTGTATAAAATTGGACAAGAAGACACATATATCTTACATGGCATAATACATGTAGGACCAAAAATTGTCATGTAGGGTGCCATGTAAGACATGTTGTCTTCTTGTTCAATTTTATACAAGTTTCAGTGTCTACTTGTGCACACTCAAAGTTAAATGGCATAGTTGTCAACTGAAATTAAATGGCATAATTGTCAACTGACGTCAACTTAAGAATCATGTTCATGTATTATGCCTAAGTAGATGCTAGGATTCTTGCATTCGATTATTATGATGGCATTAGTCATATATATGCATTCATACTTGACCGTTATATATAATGTAACATAAATTAAATTTTCTTTTCAGTAATTTTCTTAACGAATATAACTACTAGAATGGGACAACGAGAATATCTTATATATGAAATATTCGAATATTACAATTTTAATTAAGGGAAAAGGGACAAATATACCCTCGAACTATCGTAAATGGTATGCAAATACCCTCCGTCATACTTTTGGGATATTGGTGCCCTTGCCATCCAAAAACTAGAGCATATATATCCTTTATACTAACGGACATACACGTGTCATAATCTTATCCATCGATCCGATATTTATCAACGGATAAGATTGCGCCATGTGTCCCTATTTAGTCTTCTGTTACAGTGAAGGGCATATATGCTCTAGTTTTTAGACGGTAGGAGCACCAATGTCCCAAAAGTATGACGGAGGGTATTTGCATACCATTTACGATAGTTCGGAGGTATATTTGTCCTTTTTCCCTTTAATTAAAAGTAAATTCAAACTACTCAAAATATATAAAGTTACTTTAGATATTCTATTTTGTAATAATTATTTGAAATTAGTAGGAGACAGAAATTTTAAAGAATATTACATTAACCTTGATTATTATTAAAATATTACATAAGTTCTTGTGAAGGATAGATATGAGTGAAAAATGGGTCTAATAATCACCATTGTTGACAAATTAAGATGAACACATATATGAATTTTATGTATAAATTCAAACATTTTATAATATTTTGATTCAAGTTACTAATTTTGTTGAAGTCGTAATAAAGACTTACTTACATATTTCATGTATATATAATGTCTAAAGCCTTTAATTTTTGTCTTAAACTTGAAAAGACTTGTGTAGTCATACTTGTAGCTATTTCTTTTGCAAGCATAGATTTTTTTTTTTGCAAGCATAGGTAATATTCAAGTACATTTTAAAAAGCGTTAAATGATAAACATTTTAAAAAGCATTAAATGATACTGTAAAATATGTCAAAAAATCTTCTGATTAAGACAGACTGATATCAAAATCAAGCATTCAAAACTCTTAACCATGCTACAAGTCGTTGTATTCATTGTATTCACCACAAACATGACTATGGAGTTGCGATATATTTAAATTTGTATTTTTCTGAGGCATCAAATAGAGATTACATTTCAAAATGAAAACTTAAATCCTTTTTAAGCACGATAAATTTTGTGAATCATACTCTATACCTATCCTCTCATTGTTAGTTCCATTCTTCAATTTTATTGTGATACTTGTAATTCAAATCATGCTAGCGGCATAAATTCAAAGTCTATTTTTTTTAAAAAAAATCTTCAAAAATGATAAATGAATAAAAAAATTCAATCCACATATTACCCATCTTCTTAAGACTCTATTTTATTTTTTAACAAAACTAAACGTGGCAAAGGCCACCATTTATTCCAAAACAATAACGAAGTTCAAAAAACTCAATTCGGCTAAGCCCAATCTCTCCACAATAAATTGACTAAATCTCAAGTTGTTATATCAGATCTTTGGAATGGAAAAACTATGTATCTTACATTCGAGTTTTGAAAAAGTTATCTAACAATGTTAAAATAACAAAAAATTAGAAGACCATTTCCAAGCAGAGGCCACTAAAGGGAATAAACAAGCCTTTTTAGTGTCATTTTTTGAAATATAGAAACTTTTTTTTGTTAGACTTGAAGGCATCCAAAGATCCCCTTCCTATCTATATGTCCTTACTCAAGATTTCAACAATTACCTTCAAATAAAAGAGGATTATTAAAAAATTAGATCTATGATCAATCGGCTTAATGATAGTGATGCCAATACTAAATCCTTTTTGTTATCGATAAAAAGAGAAAAAATAAAATTTCTTACTGTAAGCATGAGAATGTCATGATCCACACCGTCGTGAGTGACATCCATCCTAAACAAGCCGATGGGAGAGCCATCTAACCCGAACCGCACCAATACCATTTAAACAACCAAGTCTAACATATATAAAATAAGGGAAATAATTTAGACATAAAAGAGTTGCGTTTTATAATACCCCGCAACTTCTAAGCAAAGATTCCTACCATCCTTCATATGCCGTATAAATCCGAACCCGATGATTTTTAAGTTGTATACATTTGTTAAAGTCCTGTGCTTTAGGGTCGTAAGGTGCCTCAAACACCAAGTCAAGTTCAAAGCATTTCTATCGGCTAAGTTTTCACATGAGTTCATATTAAGGTTAACATAAAACGATCATAGCTCTCAGTATATAATGAATTAGGTGACCCATGACCTATAAAGAAAAGGTCTACGAGTCAACTTTCCAATTCCACCAAATTTGCCTCATTTCAAGTTTGAAGGAAAAAAATTATGATCTTTTTACTAGAGACTATCACAACAAAGTTTTCAGAGTCAGTGCCTAGCTAGGAGCCTCAGCTACGGGTTATAGATTGCAGTACGATCCATACTATTCACTCGAAATCAGATGTAGCTCAATTGAGGTCTCGAATCAGCCGTTGGAAGATTTGTTGCACTCAACAATAAATGAAACAACAATGCATAACTACATTTCTCATATGATCATAATGCAGATATTAATCCGCTCATGGGACCTCAAACACATATATGGTCCTCTCACGTAACCCAAACTAAACTTTAGTATCATACCAAACGTGATATCCTAACCAACTGTATATATGCATATCAGGCGTGACATCCGAGCTAATCAAGAATATCATGTATCGGTGTGATAGATGAGTCAACCAACAATCACAATCAAACATGCATAATCACATAGCGCAATGAACAAGACTACTTGAAATACCACAATCATAACCACCAGTTCCTTGCATGAGATTACCTACATCATGTCATTTCATATATCCCTTCATATCATGCATTGCACAATATGATACTACAAGCAATAAACATGCATACATACATAAATCAGAATATATAACCATGACCTGCATCAAATCAAGCCTCTTGGAAGCTCTAACTAGCTCGAGTTTTTTCCTTGTGAAGTGCCTTGGCTTGTTCTTGGTCTAAAATAAGCAATGCAAACAATAATAAATCACTAATTAATGACCTATTAATTTACCCAAATTACTAACAAATCACTACCTCGGCCAGAATATGATCATCTTCCCCAACTTAGGGCTCCTTTCCACCATGAAATCATGCTCAAAACATTTCTCCAATGTTAAATGTTAACCACCAAGTTTCTAAAACTTAAGAAACAGTTTACAAGATTAGGGAGCCAAATTTTTACCTTTATCGGTGATTTTCATGGAAAATTTGATGCAAGCTACCCAAAATAGCCCCTCTCTGTTTTCAAGAACACAATTACAAAAAATAGAGGTTTTGAGCACGTTTCTGCATAAAATCATGATTCCCTCGCTAAAGTGACGTCAGTCTCGCTATAGCGGCAACTTACCTCGCTATAGTGGTCTAATCAACGCTATAGCGGGAGGTCGTCCACTATAACGAGATCGACACAAACTCTTCCCTTGATGAGCCAACTCCTACTTTTCACATCAAGTTCAATTTCAGGAGTTCTACTTACCTGAATTCAATTCCAAAAGACATTATGGATTCCTTAATGTCTTGGCTACAAGTATACATCAGTCAAATCTCAAAGCAAAACCGCACCCATTTCTAGATGGCCTTAGACCTCACCTAGCCCAGATTCTATCTAAGGCTAGCCTAGTCAAGAATTTTCAAGTTACTACGTACCCAAAAAACTTTCTGGCCCAAATTCCTTTCCTATGGACCTACTCATAACGACTGGGTCAAGTTGTTTTAGAGAATGATGCCTTGATAACTGATAATAACAAAATTATGCATCATGACTTCAAACTTCTACAAGAATGCTTTAATCACTAATCACAACTCCTTCAATGGCAAAGACATTTAAAATACCACTAAAAGCTTTCATACTCTAGACCTTTCCCCTCTAGATGACCTTTTTTTGAAGTTACCCAAGTTCTATTCTCCTTCAAATCCTTCAATGCACTAAGTCCATAGGGCAACCATTCGTTATTATTTTTTCAAATTCATTGGGACACAATGAGCAAAATAGTGATGGATTGCTACCATCAGATTTTCCAAACCCAAATTATTTCAGAATGCCTTAATAAAAACCTCTCTTTGCCTTATTTCTAAATTTAAAAATGTCGTAACTTAAAAAAAAAAAAACTATCTCATTAAATTGTGCAATGCGTTTTATATAAGTGTCATAAAAAATTTCACCAATCGAATTAAATCTTCTTCAAAAGCTCATTGGTCTTTGTCAAAATAGTTTTCTAAAAGGAAGAAGAGCTTGTGATAAATAAACGAACTTATGAATCAATCATCTTAATCATACAAAAAGTGCAAAAGAAACTCTTATGCTAAAATTTGATCTAGAAAAAGCCCTTCACCGTATTGAGTTATTCTTTGTATATAAAACTTTATGTTTTTAAAAATTTCCTTCTAAAATTACTAAGCTTATTTTGAGTTGCATAACCTCAACTAGCATTACATTACAAACATTACCTTTGACTTTTCAGTTCAAATGATTTGATGAGTTCAAAAAAAGAAAAGAAAAAAAAAATTGAATCTAGCAACAAGAATCAAAAACAACATATGATAATGATGTTGAATCTAAGTCCATGGACGATGTTGAAGAGTTTGAGGTATTTGCATAATTTTAATTCTCATTTTATATCTTTTATACTTTATATATTTTTGTGATTTATTTTTGTATCAATTTTCACATTATGTTGTATATGGTTTTATGAATTTGTTGAATTAATGTTTATTACAAATTTTTTGCTTTTTTTTTGTATTAATTATATATATGTATATTTAAAAAATTTGAAGAACGTTAAAGATTCTTATTAACATTTTAAAAAGGTTTTAGGGGATGGGGAATTTGGGTTTCAGGCCCAATTGACTTGGACTCGAGCTTCTGATCTGCTTCGTGGCCTTAGGCCCAAAATAATTATATGTTGGGCTTCCAAACCCAACACTAGGGCTGTTCATGGCTATGCTTTAAAAACCAAAACGAACTGCAATCCGAATCAAACCAATTAAAAAAAACCTATATTTGGTTTGGTTTGGTTAGGTTTGATTTTATATTTTGAAAAACTGACACTATTTGGTTTGGTTTTGATTTTACTAAAAAAACAACCGCAAAAATAACCAAACCGAACCGGTAAATTAGATACATACATTTTATATTTATTTATTTATTATTCGTAAATAAATAATAAATATTTTGTTAAATTTTAATCAAATTAAGTATTTAACTTTACCAATTTTAGCCCAACTATTACAATCCTAAGTCCAAGTCCATCAAAATCCATTACTTTAGTCTTTACCTACCCTACCTCACATAAGATAGTCACACTCTCTTAATTGAATTACTTTGTTCGTGTAATAATAACTCTAGTATTGCTTAATTGCTTAATTGAATCGACGATAGCTTTCACATGGATTGTTCATGTACTAGGTGTTTGTGTCTATTAAGATACGCATGTCCTCAAATAATTTATTACTTTTAAACCGAAAAAAACCAGAAAAACTGTACCAAACCGACAATAACCAAACAGACGGTTATTTTTTTTTCGTTTGGTTTGATTTGATTTTAGAAATTTAAAAAAACCGACTAGATTGATTTGGTTTTGATTTTAACCAATAATTGATCCAAATCGAACCAGGAACACCCCTATCCAACACTAGATGGATGACAGAAGACAGAAGGAGAGAGCCTGTTGGACTCGTGCCAGGTTTCATATGCTTCCTACAAGCTAACTCCTATTGAAATAGATTCAAATTCTATTGAGGTTTTGCAACTATTAGAGCATGCTCATCCTTCTTATGAATCCGTTGTTGAAATTGCAGGCCTCTGCTGAGAAAGTTGTGAAATTCGATCTATTTTAACTTTCGTCAAGCAAACAAAGTAGCAGATATAGTTTTGGCTACATAAGATTCCAAGCTAACTAGTTATCAAGTCATCATTATGTCAACTCCTCCTTCTAATAATATTAAGACAACACTAAAGGAAGATAAAAGATGAAATGATTTTTGGTAAATTAGTGGCAATATCTACTTCTTTTTTTTCAAATCCGTCAATGATGGAGGGGTTTAGCCATGATCCCGACATATGCATTGCTTCAAAAGATCACGCTTACAAAAGAAGAGAGTGAATATTTGTCCAATCCCTCCTTGAGTTACATGGAGATTAGAGGATGTAGATTTCCTCTTTGTACAAGAAATGTCCCCTACTATTAGAAATGAAATAATCACATATCTTCAGGTATTAAGTTAACTCGTCTTGACAACCTTTATATATATATAGTTTAAAATACTTTAAATTTTTAGAATTTTTTATGATAAGCAATTCTGATCTCAAGCACTTATCACAATTTTTTAGTAACTCTAATCTAGGGGTGTCAAATGGGTGGGTTGGGTTAAAATTAAAATCGGGTTGGATCTTGACCCGCCCAAGTTTACTTTGGGCTCAAATGAGTTGGGTTCAAATGGGCTAAAAAACGGGTTGGGTCTTGACCCGGTTAATCTCAATAATTTTAACATAGTGATATTTAACTTTTATAATCACAATTCGAATTTCAGCTCAAGTTTTTTTTAATTTAAAAAAGTAACAAATGCATAGATAAAATCCTAAAAGATGTTAAATAGATAATAATAATAATAATTCATATCTTTAATATAGGAACATATCTTAGTAAAGAGTTTTAAAACGGGTTGAAATTGGAGATTGAATTGGGTTCAATTGAGGATTCTCTTAAAATGGGTTAGGCTTGAATGGGTTGAGATTGAACTCAATTCAAATTATCTTGAGTCCAACTCTTAAAATTATGGACGAATTGAGCGAGTTACATAGATTTGGATTCATTTTTGACAACCCTCCTCTGATCTATCGAAAGCAATTACAATTGCTTCAACGGAAGCTACGATATTTTTGATGATCCACGCGTCTTCAATCAATTAATTCCGCCCCGACATATAACACAATCGATAAGCTAAAGATCAAACACCGACCCGACCAAGCGCAATTTTCTCGATCTGTTTGTACACTTTTTCAACAATATAAAATAAATATATCTTACTATTCTGAAAACTGATACGTGTCTTATTTTTCTTTACCAAACAACTTCTTTGTTAACCAAAATTTTGACATATTTATTTAAAAGTTAGGGACATGATCATGTTTTATGTTAAGACTACTTTTTTTTTTTGGATTTTTATGTTGTTGTATGAGAAATGACCAAGT
>JAJOOH010018109.1:0-11791 GCA_029582605.1 Solanum gracilifrons
TAAGTCCTGACCCACGCCCAGACCTACAGACTGTAGTCCAGACCACGGTCCGTGGTCCAGGCCCGTAGGTCGGACCCTCTGATTCCAGGCTCCAGTCGCGACTGACGGTTGACTAGCATAGACTGTCTGTCGATCGATGGTGCATCGGTCCCGTCCATCGGTGATCCCGACAACAGTTAAGTCAGGGGCCTTTTGGTCTTTTTGTTTTGCGTTGGACCCCTACAGTACGCTGTTTAAACCCTAAACTACGTGGTTTTTTTTTCAGTTTTAGCATAGAAACACACCTAGAACTTACCTGAGTCAGATCATTCTTCAAAACTTTGGAAAATTAGAGCGTAAGAGGAGAAAGAGGTCAACAAACCCTAGTTCAAGAACTGAACAAGTTTCCTTTAGTTCCAGCCCCAAAATCGAAATATTTCTCTGTGTAATTCGTCATCAGGTATGTGAGATTTCACTAGTGGGTTCCTTTCACCCATTAGGTCCCTCGATTTTAGTCAGAATCTTAATCCCCTTAATATTATCTAGACCTAGGAGTTCTTGAATGTTAGAAATTGTTGGATTTTAACTATTCGAATTATCCAAGTCAGATTATCCTGAATTCAGTATCTTTTGGTATAGATTCTTTCATAAATTCAGAACCCTAGCTATGTAGTTCTTTTAGTTCATGAATTACACATGCTAGGGCAAATATTTCAGATATGTACATGCATGCCTCAGTTTTTGAATGTCCATTATTAGCATATTAATGTTGCATTCTCATTTTGCATGCCAATATTTTAAGCTATCCAGTATTACAACATTTCAGTCATAAAATGTTAATTACTTAGTCAATTGGGAGAAACTTAATACCGAGTGGGCTAGGGTCAGTCACCCTCAAGTCCCAGAACTATGTGCAACGTAGGTTGTATGTCCCCTCTGTGAGCATCATTTTAGTGATGCCAGTATGCCTCTATACCTCTGGCAGGGTTTATTAGGTCCTCTCGATGGGGCGTATACATCGGACTCCACATTTAGCTCATGTGCTTTTATGTCGGTTATTAGTAGCTCCCTTACAGTTAAGTCAGATTCCATTGCATTAACCATATTATCAGTATAGTACAGTACTTAGTCTCAGCAAGTTATAACTTGGTCATTTCATTCGGTTTAGTCATGTACAATACTTTCAACATCCTTATCCTATTCGGATTATACTATTGCTTTGTTGCTTATTCAGTTATGATTATTAATCAGCTTTACTCTATCCTACATGCTTTGTACCTTTCAAGTACTGATGCATACTCTGTGCTACATCTTCTCGTGATATAGGTTCAGGTCCTTAGCAGTCAAATCACGGATAAATCGATTCTCGATCTTCATTTCAGCAACATCAGTGGTGAGTTCTCATTATTCCAGGACTTGTGATATGATTTTATTTCTCGCTTTTAGCTTTATTTCAGTTTTGCTAGATCTAGTTGGGGGGAATGTCCTAGCATTTATAGTTAGTTTAGAGGCTTATATCAGACATAGTTAGTTTCAGCTTTAGTCTTAGAGTTTGAATTTTCATTTATATTCAAACTCTCAGTTTTCATTTATTCAGACTTAGTATATGGGTATTCCCCATCATTTACGTTTGATCATGATTTAGCTTCCGCATATTATTCATTGATTCAGTTTGTTTTAGTATGCTTATGATTATGCCAGCGGGGTTAGCTTGGGGTCACTCATGATCCTAGGTCCCATGTTACGTCCAGGGGGTAGGCTCGGGGAGTGATAAAAAGCCTAGAGTGGGTCGATCCCAATTGGTATAGAAGAATGGCAGCTCAGGGGTGAAAGACTAGCATGGGCTGATCCCAATTGGTATAGAAGGGTGGCAGCTCAGGGGCAAAATCCTAGTATGGGACGATCCCAATTTGTGTAATTATGAGGACAATATCCCAGGGATTAAAATGCCTAGCATGGGTCATCCTCTTCTACCACTGATCAACTGATCATTTGTCTCACATGCCCTATAAAGATTATAAAGTACAGAAAACTATAGAAAAAAATGTAACATACATGATCTCACAAGAGTAAACAAAGGTGGTCTTCTGTTATGATCTACACACTCATATATTGATACTTGATTTCATTCGAGCCCTTGTTTTATATACGTTATTGCCTTATATATTCAATACATTTTTTTGTACTAACATCTCTCACGGGGGATGCTGCATTTCATGTTGCAGGCACAAGTACTCTAGCTAGTAGACCTCCTTAATAGGAGCACATGACAGTCAACTACTTTTGGTAAGCTCCAGGTTGATTCAGAGCTTTACTGAGTCCTTTGTAGATTCATTTTGGTATTGTATCATAGTTAAGGGTAAGGTGGGCTCTGTCCTGACCTATGCTAAGTCTTTCTATCTTATAGAGGCTTTGTAAACTAATGCATAACATGGAGTTATGGTTTGTTCCTTAATAGTTGTGGCCTTAATGGCCGAGTCAGTTATATATATTTTGAGCCTACCTATGTTGTTCTTTTATCATTATAGCTTATAAGTATACTTGTTATAGCTTCATGATTATCTTGGCTAAACGCATGGTATGTACAGGTTATGTGGGTCCTCTCAGGCCTTTACGGCATCAAGTGCCTGCCCGTCCCAATGGGATATGAGGCGTGACAGATAAGCTATAACCTTGCCATTGTGCATTAACACACAACCCAAACTGACTCTGGATGCATCACAATATACCACAAAACCTTGCGTACCCTCTAGTAAGGTCAATACTAGGGCAGTAGTCAACCGCTTTTTTAATTTCTGAAAGCTTTTCTCACAAGCTTCAGACTATTGAAACTTAACTGTTTTCTAAGTCAACTTGGTCAAAGGAGATAAAATGAATGAGAATCCCTCGATGAACCTTCTATAATAGCCAGCCAATCCAAAGAATTCCTAATGTCAGTTGGAGTCGAGGGTCTAGGCTTGTTCTGCACTTCCTCTATCTTTAGAGTGTCAACTCGAATTCCATCACAGGAAATAATATGGCCTGATAATGCCAGAAACTCAAGCCAAAACTCACACATAGAAAACATAACATATAACTCCTTATCCTTGGGAGTTTGAAGTACTATTCTGAGATGACTAGCATGATCTTCCTCATTCCTTGAATAGATTAGAATGTCATCAATGAATATGATAACAAACATATCTATATAAGGCTTAAATGCTCTGTTCATAAAATCCATGAATATTGCAGGAGCATTGGTCAAACCAAAGGAAATAACTAGGAACTCATAATAACCATATCGGGTCTTGAAAGTTGTCTTAGGGATATCACTTTCTCTTACTCTCAACTGATGATAGCCTGATCTAACGTCTATCTTAGAAAAGCAAGTGGCACTCTAAAATTGATTGAAGATATCATCAATTCTCGAAAGAGGATTCTTATTCTTGATAGTAACCTTGTTCAACTGATGGTAATCTATAAACATTCTAAGAGAATCATCTTTCTTTCTAAAAAAAAAAGACCGGAGTGCCCCAAAGTGAGACACTTGGTCTAATAAAACTTTTCTCAAGAAGATCTTTCAATTGCTCTTTTAACTATTTCAACTCTGCTAGAGCCATTCTATATGGAGGAATAGAGATAGGACGAGTATAGGGAAGAATATCTATACCGAAGTCTATTTCTCTCTTAGGAGGTACTCCAGGAAGATCTTCTAGAAAGACTTGTAGAAACTCACTCACAACTGAAACTGAGTGGATAAGAAGTGTCTCAACACTAGAGTCATTAACTCGGACTAAGTAATAGACACAACCCTTGGAAACTAACTTTCTCGCCTTAAGGTATGAAATAAAATGACCCTTAGGCTCTGCTGAACTACTTCTATACTCAATAACTGGCTAATTAGGAAATTGGAACTTAACAACTCGAGTTGTACATTCGACTGAGGCATAACAAGCATGAATCCAATCCATACCTAGATGACAACAAAATCTACCATATCTAACTCAACTAAGTCAGCCATAGTGTTCTTGTGACTGACGAAAATGGTACAATCACAGTAAACTCTCTCAGCTAGAATAGACTCACCAACAGGTGTAGAAACACTGAAGGGCTCAAAAAGTTGCTCAGAAAGAATATCAAAATTCATGAAAATATAAGGAGTCACAAAGATAGACTCACTCCTAGATCTAGCAAAGCATAAACATCATAAGTAAAGACTTTGATCATACCAGTGACAACATCTGGAGAATTCTCTTGCTCTTGGTGACTAGTGATAGCATATAGACAGTTCACTACTCCGCTTGTCCCTGAAGTAGCTCCTCTAGGTGCAGCTTTGTCTGGTGGAGCAATTGAAGAAGATTGGGCTCTATTTTCCCTATTTCCATGGCCCTGTCTGTTCTTATGGCACTCTTTCATGAAGTAACCCTCTTGACCACACTTGAAGCAACCAGTGGAGACATCACAGCATGTTCTTGGGTGGTTCATACCACACTTAGCACATGTACGATCCCAATTACCTCTTTGTGCCACACTACCTTGAGACTGTGCAGGTCTAGCTCTGAAATTTAGTGAATTCTAATTGTTGAACTCACCTCTGTTCCTTGGTGCAGGTGCACTAGCAGATGATGAAGCAGGTCCCTTTTGCTTTTGTTGGAAATATGACTGGTTGGCATTACTCTTCTGCTGTTCAGACTCATTCTTTTATGTCTTAGCCTTCTTATTCCGAAACTCTCTCTATCCCTCAATTTATCCTCCTCAACGTGTTGCACATGGATCATCTGTCCTGCTATGTCAATATCTCCTATCAGCATAGCTGCCTTGCCCTTTTTGCTTGACAGACGAGACAACCCAGTAAGAACCAGACTCATCCGACTCCTCATATCAGCAACCATCTCGGAAGAATAATAAAAAAGTTGGGTGAACCTAATGCTATACTCGTGCACGCTCATAGATTCCTGCTTAAGAGTAAGGAATTATCATACCTATGCTTCTCTCAGTTCCCGAGAAAAGACACGCCGTAAGAAGGCCTCCTCAAACATAGCCCAGGTCACAATCGGTGCATCCTAAGCTCTACCCTTCTTCCATTGGTCAAACTAGATTCTAGCGACACCTTTCAGTTAATATGCAACTAGTTCCACTATCTCAACATCACTAACATGCATAATCTCAAAAACCTTCAGAAGTTCTTCAACAAAGTTTTCCGGATCCTCAGTGACACTTGAACCAGTGAAGCTTTGAGGATTCGGTTTTAAGAACTAACGGATCCTAGCAGTATCAGCCACTTCCAGTCAATTCTCTCTTTGCTACTGATGAGTCCACAAATTGGACTCATTTAAGGCTATATTTTGATAGAATTAGTGTCCTCAAATGCATATTTTGTCTCAATATCTGATGAAAATCCTTAAGTTTCAGGTATTTAAAGTTTGAGGCAAAGCATGGACACTACTTGGCAAGAAGGAACAAGGCGGCTGAAAAGAACGAAGAAATGAAGGCCTAAAGATCGCCGAGCCTAGTTGGTGAGTCACCGATCGGCCTAGAGATCACCCGTTTTTTCTAGTGTGTTGAGCCCTGAAGGAAAATGTCAAGTTGGCAATGAAATGGAGCAGTCGGTGCATCGCCGATCAGTTCCGTGAAGCAGTACCATATCGCCCAAAAACTCAAAATGCAAAGAGGCTGAAGGCTAATGTAGGAAGGTGATAAAATCGACCAAAAGGTGGATCGCCGAGTGTATCGGCGATCCCGACTAACGTCGTCGAAGGGTCCTTTGCAACACAAATTTTCAAACACTATAAACACATGTTTAAATTTCTAGCTTAGCATCATAACACTATTATTATTCAAACTTTTTACAGTTTTTAGGGAGTGTAAGTTTTAGAGGGTTTTGGAGACTTTGTTCTAACACCTTGAAGATTCAAAGGGTTTCAACTCCAAGAAATTGGACGTGGGTTGAGATACCGTGAGTTTACATTATTTTTAATACATTTCACTTAAGAGTTGTGTGAGTCTAGGGCCTTTTTGTATTGGTTTTTAATGTGTTTTTAGCATGTGTTGCAAGAAAGATGTTTAGGCGCGGAAGTAAAGACACAACTGAAAGAAATGCAGAACAAGGCATCTATGGACCGTAGGCCCATTGACGCTCCATAGATGGTGACCGTAGATCAGCAAGCAAGGCATGGAACGCAAATTTGAGCAACTGTGGAACCACGGTGGCCATCGACGGTCCGTAGATTGATCTATGGACTGTATTGTTGATCTGTAGAATTATACTGCGAGGGTTCCAGTACCTGATGTTTGAAGATTCCAAGTGTGGAGCTACAGAGAGGGATTGACGGACCGTAGATCGATATACGATCCGTACTGGAATTCCGTCGTTTGCTTCAGGGAAGCTGATTTTTGGGAAGCTGAAATATTTTCTAAGTCCTGGCTGACGGAAGAGACTCACGGACCGTAGATCCATTGACGGTCCGTGAGTCAGTCTCGTGGAATGAAGACGCGTGCCTGAACAAACATTCCTTATTTTGTTTCCTTTTGTAATTTAGGACTTGTTTTTTATAAATAGGGCATGTAAACCTCATTTTTTAAGGGTTAGACATTATTACTTTAGTTCTATTTTGTGACTTGGGAGATTATTCTTGCAAACCTAGCAATTATTGATTTCTTAAGTTCGTTTTGAAGATTTTGGTGTTGCAATTCAAGTTACATTTCTGGGTTTATTATTCTTCTTACGTAAGTTCATAATTCTTTCATCTAAAACAATGAATTATGTTCATATGATTATGGATAACTAAACTCCACAACAAGGGTTGTGGGAACCATGACCGATTAACAAAGTATGAATAGTAACTAAGCAATTCTTGAATAGTATTGTTTCATGCATTGATAATTCTTTAGTTTAGAAGTCGTTTTAACGAGTGCACGCGTTAGAACTCGCCTTGTTGCTACTTGCCAGACCAAGGAGGTAGTCAACAAGAAAAGAATTATCAACATAGATTTAGTGTGATACTATCTAATAGTCTAGTGTCGATTGGTGCGAAGCAATAACTAAGCCAAACATCGATGTGATGTCTAATATGAGGTAAAGGTAAGGGTTAGTAAGTTATACACACGTAGCAGGACCAATGTGCGGGATGAAATTCTCTAGATGTTGAACCAAGGATTTAGAGATAACTAACTTATCACTTTGCATGTAGTACACTAGGAAATGATTGTTATTACTAGGATTGCTGAGTTATGAGCTTGTGGGGAACATGTATACCCTAGTTAATTCTCTAATCTTGATAACAACCAAATTGACTTTTGTTTACTGATTACTTATTGACTTCTTACAATTTGTTTCACAAATCCCCCCTTTTTAATTACTTGTTTCTGGAAGTAATTTCACTAAACAAACATAATTGTTGGTTAAAGTGAAGTCTAGACCATTTTCCTCGCGGGATCAACCCCAACCTATAAGTTGGGTTCTTTACTTGATAACGATCGCTTATGCTTCTTTAGGGAGGTGTAATTTGAGCATATCAAATTTTAGCGCCGCTGCAGGGGAAATTGTCTTTTAGATTAATTTTAATTACATTATTGACCTTTGGTCAAATATTTCCTAATTTTACTTTTTCTTTTTGTTTTTGTCTCTCTCAGGTTCTGACTCCAGTGTATGCCAAGTACACAGAGCCAAGGTGAACCACTTACTCCTTACGATCCAGAGTTGAACCAAACTTTACAAAGAATAAACATTCAAGGAGTTCAAGTTAATCCCATCGGAAGCAACCTAAGTGATGAAGTTGAGTTGCAACCTCCGAGGGTAGTTGGTGGAGACAACCAAGTTCTAGCTGAAAATCAATTAGGAGATACAGTGACAGTGCATGGCCCACCAGGCCCACGAATGCATGAAAACTATAGGGGCAACATAAACATTGCTGACTCAGATGGACCTCTTGTCCTACCCCCTTTGCCTTCAGGGAACACATTTGTAGTGACCAGTAGCTTGATGCAGTTGCTTACAGCGAGGGGCTTATTCTCGGGATCACCATCGAAGGAGCCACATGCTCACATAGTCAAGCTAAGGGTGATTTGCAAAAGAAGCTGGTAGATCAACCAGACTTAGATATGGATGTTATCGGATTGCCAGTGTTCCCTTATCACTGACAGGCGATGCTGTTGTATGGTTCACTGAGCTCCCTTATAACTCAATCTATACATGGGACCAACTGAAGGATGTATTCTTAGCAAGATATTATCTTGTGTCCAAGAATCTCAATCAGAAAGATAAGGTCAACAATTTTGTGGTATTACTTGGAGAGTTTGTGTGTAGCTCTTGGGACAGATTCACTGCGTTTGTAAGAGGTGTTCCGAATCACTGTATTGATGATGAGTCGCTGAAGGAATATTTCTATCGAGGGTAGGATCACAACAATAAGATGATCATATGGTGAGTGCACATATGCTCAGATTGCAGAAAACTGGAGAAGATCTCTCGCAATAATAAATCATGGAGCACTAGGAGGTCGGATACTGGAAGAAACACATTTTCCATTCATACTACAAACAACCAGTCTGCAGATAAGATTCGTGAGGAGATGGCTCAGATGAGAACCAAGTTAGGGTTGGTATTGAAGCATGTGAGCAGAAGTGCGCAAAAGGTAAATGTTGTGAATTACTTGACTAGAACTCCACCACCAGTTGAAGAGTGTTATTACGAAAAAGATGCTTACGCGGTAAATGATCAGACGGAGAGTTTCCGACCAAATGCCCAAGGATCCAAAACGGATAATTGGCGCCAAGGACAAGGAAACCAAGGTCGGAACTATGGCAATTACAATCGAGAGGGTCAAAATGTCTTGGATGGGAAATCAATCACGACAACAACTACAACTAGAACAACTATGGCAACATAAACATCGAGTTGGACCCTATGTCCCCCCTCAAAATTGGGAATCTAGTACTAGGGAAGCTGGAGGCAATATGGCGCGTATTGAAGATATGATGCAGAAGATGATGACAAGGTTTGATGCAACTGATGAGAATGTGAAGGAGATGAGAAACGACTTGCCTGGTATTAGTCAAAAGGTTGATGCCCATGCAGTGTCAATAAAGCATCTAGAGCAGCAGATGACTCAGTTATCTACTATAGTGAACCCACGTCAACCTGGAACTCTTCCTAGCAACACCATCCAAAATCCAAAGAATAATGGTCATTCTATGACAGTTACTACTCAAGGGGGTAAGAAAACCATTGATCCACCTATGCCGTCTGTGGTGGTTGTTGAGATTAGAAAAGAAGATGATGTGGTACAGGTTAGAGAAGAGTCTGAGAAAGCGATAGAGAAAGAAGCAGATATATCTTAGAAAGTGGTCCTCATACCTAGACCTCCACCACATTTTCCACAAAGGTTAGTGAAGAAGACTGAAGATGGTAAATATCGCAGGTTTATTACTATATTGAAGCAGCTTTCCATCAACGTTCCTTTGATAGAAGTTATGGAGCAAATGCCTAGGTATGCAAAGTTTATGAAATATATGGTGACAAAGAAAAAGGTCTGTGAGTTTTGAAGATGATGATAGATTACAGCATTGTAGCGCTATTGCTACAAGGTCTCTTATGCAGAAAAAGGAAGACCCTGGTGCTTTCACGATCCCATGTACTATAGGGTTGTTACATTTTGTTAAGGCATCTTGTGATCTTGGTGCTAGCATCAACCTCAAGCCATTTTCTATTTATAAGAAGTTGGGTCTAGGGGATCCAAAGCCTACTACGATGCAATTACTTTTGGCTGATCGAACTGTGAAAAGACCCATTGGTGTACTCCATGATGTGCTAGTGAAAGTGGAGTCGTTCATCTTTTCGGCGGATTTTGTGATTCTTGACTGGGAGGTTGATTTTGAGGTTCCCATCATCCTTGAGAGACCATTCCTTGCCACAGGGCGTGCGTTGGTTGATATGGAAAAGGGGCAGATGAAGTTCAGAGTGAACAATGAAGAAGAAACTTTCAATATTTGTAGGTCCATGAAGCAGAGTGGTGAGTTCCAAACAGTATCTGCGATAACTTACAGAGTTGACAGCAGAACAGAAGTGCAAATTGAAGTGTGACTAGGTGTTGAGGCACTAGCAACAGTTATGATGAATTTTGATAGTGATGGTATTGAAGAATATGATGAGTTGGTAGCTGCACTCGATAGGTGCGAATATAAGTCAAAACCAAAGAAGTATGAGTTAGACATGAGGAATCGCGAGTCTCTACCCGCAAGACCATCTGTTGTGGAGTCACCAAAATTGGAGCTTAAGGCTCTACCACCACATTTGAGATATGTATTCATAATACTTTGCCGGTCATCATTGCGGCAGATTTAAATGCGAGACAAGTAGATTTCTTGGTGACTGTGTTAAAGAGGTTCAAGAGAGCTATTGGGTGGACTATTACAGATATTATTGGGATTCCTCTCGGTAATTATTCCCACAAAATCCAACTCTTGCCAGATCACAAACCTAGTATTGAGCACGAAAGAAGATTAAATCTGCCTATGCAAGAGGTAGTTAAAAAGGAGATCATCAAGTGGTTGGATGTTGGAGTTATCTATCCCATTGTAGATAGTAGTTGACTATGTCCTGTTCAATGTGTGCCTAAGAAAGGTGAGATTATGGTGGTTCCTAATGAGAGAAACGATCTTGTTTCGATGCGGACTGTGACTGGATGGAGAGTCTGCATGGACTACCGTAAGCTGAATGCTTGGATAGAAAATGACCATTTCCCTATGCCATTCATGGATCAGATGTTGGATAGACTTGCTGGTAAAGGTTGGTATTGCTTTCTTGATGGTTATTCAGGCTACAATCAGATTTCTATAGCTCTAGAGGACCAACAGAAGACCACCTTAACTTGCCCTTATGGGACTTTCGCCTTCAAACGGATGCCCTTTGGGTTGTGCAATGCTCCAGTGACCTTCCATCATTGTATGATGTCGATATTCTCTGATATGGTGGAGGAAACTATTGAGGTATTTATGGATGATTTATCTATGGAAGGTGAATCTTTTGATCGATGTCTGAATCATTTGGCTGAGGTGCTTAAAAGGTGTGAAGATTGCAATCTGGTTCTGAATTGGGAGAAGTGCCACTTTATGGTGAAAGAAGGGATAGTTCTAGGTCATCGAATTTCTAAGAAAGGCATTGAGGTACATAGAGCATAGGTAGAGGTAATTGAAAAGCTTCCACCACCTATCTCTGTACAAGGTGTTCGATGTTTTCTTTGGCATGCAGGTTTCTATAAGAGGTTCATCAAAGATTTCTCTAAAATTCTGCATCTATTGGGCATGCAGGTTTCTATAGGAGGTTCATCAAAGATTTCTCTAAAATTGCACATCTATTGTGCAAACTGCTCGAAAAAGAGTATAAGTTTGATTTTGATGATGCTTGTCTGAGAGTATTTGGAGACCTGAAGGAGAAGTTGGTAACTGCACCTATCATTATTTCACCGGATTGGGGACAACCGTATGAGGTAATGTGCGCTGCGAGTGGAGTGGCGCTTGGTGTAATATTGGGACACAGGTGAGAGAAAATTTTCCATCCTATTTACTATGCTAGCAAAGCTCTAAATGTGGCCCAGAAGAATTATACTGTGACTGAGCAAGAGCTTCTTGCAGTGGCTTTCGCATTCGAAAAATTTCGATCCTACCTGCTTGGTACTAAGGTCATAGTGCATACTGACCATTCTGCATTGAGGTATTTGTTGGCGAAGAAGGATGCAAAACCGAGGCTGATTAGATGGATATTGTTAGTGCAAGAGTTTGATTTTGTGGTAAAAGATAGAAAGGGGACCGAAAATCAAGTTGCCGATCACTTGTC
>JAJOOH010018115.1:0-14945 GCA_029582605.1 Solanum gracilifrons
AATGCTAAGAGGCTTGTATTAGACCTCTTCGAGGTCGAGTACGCCGGTTACGACTAGGGGGTGCTCCCGGGTCGTGACAGGCTTCCTCCCAAGCAGCGCTTGATTTAACATCACGGCACGATGCAGACACCTTGATTACTCAGACTTCATTAAGATAGTAGGCCTTAATCATTTCTTGCACACTCTCTGCTTGCCCCAAGTAGACCTTTATTCTTCTTCACAGATTTTCCTTCAAGTTCTTCAAAAAGATGGATATTTCAGATATGTAAGTTTCCATAGTGTTGGGTTTGTTCACCCACACGCCAAACATGTTTGTTTCAGTGTTTAATTTATTCTAGAAAGTTTAAGGTTTGATGTTCTTGATATGTGTTCTTGAAATTTCTTTCATTCTTGAATTGGGCTGAGATTGAGAAGTTCTTGAGATTATTGTGTCGATTTACAGATTAGTTTTGAATTAGATTCTTGTGTACATGCGCTAGGTATCTGAATCTAAAGAAAAGTTGAGAAAAAGAATCGAATTTAGGCGAATTGGGGTTAGAAAATGAGGAAAAAATAGTCGGACAAGGAGCAGGTACCATGTATGCATCACATACATGTTCCTTTAGTGTGAAAATTTTCTCTCCGCATCGCGAAGAGGACGCGGACTCCACTGTTTCGAAAATTATTTCGACCAAATATTTTAATTCATTTCCGCGTCGCGGACTTACTCCCCAAACAATGTTTTTCAACCGTTTCTCATTATTAACTATCTAAAACACTCCAAAAAATCAAGATATCTTTCCTACTACAAATCATAACCTTGAATTCATAATTCACATTCAAGGTAGAGCTAAGAGTTAAGTCTTGAGAGTTCTTTCGAGTCTTTTAAGATTGTCCCTTTGAATCTTTTGAGGAGTCTTCTACAAATTCTAATAACTTGTTTTAAGACTGCAGCAAGTGAGTATGAGAATGTATTCATGAATTTACTTTATCATCACGAGATCCTTCCTACCATGAACCATAACCCTTGAATTCATAATTCAAATTCAAGAGAGAGTTAAGAGTAGAGTTCAAAAAAGCCTTTGAGTTCAATTGTGAATCCTTTGCGATCAACTATTAATTTAAGCTAAGTTTTGAGAAAGTAAGTATGAGAATTGGAAGAGTTGTATTCAGGAGTTCCATGTTGTTACGTAGACCCTCGAGTCGAGTCGTTCATGCCCATAAATTCCTCATAACTCCATAAGTTGAGTATATCTGAGAGGAGTAGTCCCATCAAGTTCTAAGTCTTGAGCATTGAGTTCCTAACCTATTTGATATTTTATTCCTAATCATGGGACTATTACATATTACCTATGAAGCCCATGAGTTGAGTTGTCCATGCCCATAATTCCGCATGAACCCTATGCGTTGAATATTCTTGAGATGAGTAGTATCTTGAAGTCCATGAGTTGAGTAGTTCATGCTCATAATTCCGCATGAACCCTCTGAGTTGAGCATTCTTGAAATGAGTAGTATCATTGAAGTTCTTGAGTTCCAAGTATTGAGTTCTATCTAGGGTTATTGAAAACCTTGCATTGAGTCGTTCACGTCCATAATTCCGTATGAACGATAATTTAAGAAGTCTTTTACAAACGTTTTCACTTTGTTTTAAGACTTAAGCATTGAGTTGAGACAGAGTAGAGTTGAGTTTATTTTCTTTAAAATGATATATGGGAACTAAGTATTCCCAAGAGTTTAAAATATTTTTACATTTAAGATGAGAGGAAACTGAGATTTTCAAAAGAGTTTTGAGCAGTTTGAGTACTATCTCTTTTAAGAAAAAGATGAGTTTTGAGAAAGAGTTTCTAAAACTTGATTAGTATGACAATCGAGTATGTCATCAATATTTAAGTAGCATGGTATCTAGATATACCATCAATATTTATGCAGTTTGACTTCCCAGGTCATCAATGATCATATTAAAATATGATTTTTATATGTTTTTGAGAAAGAGTTTTGAAGAGAAGTTACCTCTTTTAAGAGGGTAGTTTGATTATTTATCTTAAACCAAAGAAAAAGTTTTGTTTTTACAAACATATGAGCTAAGTATAATTTGGGAGTAGTATTGAGCACCGATATGGGGACGCGAGTGCAAGATAACTCAAGTCTCCATAAACCATGTAGCCATCATGGGTTGTAAAGGATTATACTTTTTAGATGACTCCTTAAGTGCTTTTTAGCATAGACTAGTGGATCCACTTAGTTAAGGTGTTCTATATGACGGTAAAGTATAGGACAGTTCAGGCAGTGTGGGCAAGACGATATATCATCACTTAGGCTGATAGTGATGGTTGTCAATTAGAGAAACTCCCACAGAGTTATATTGTATTTTTATATACACACTGAGTATTATTGTATTTTTCAATACATTGAGTTGCTATCTACAGTTTTAACAGCTTTCCCTATATATTGCATCTTTTACTGTTGTTTTATTCTTGAGTATCATGAGTTAAGTATTTCGACTTAAGTATCTTAAGTTGAGTATCTTGAGTTTATATGTGCTTCATTGTGTCGAGTACCTTATTGTTGATTTTCACTGAGTTGAGAACCTTATTACTAAGTTAAGTATCTTATCCTTGAGTACTTCTGAGTTGAGTAAGTTTGAGTAGTTTTGAGTATCCTTGAGTATACCTCTGAGTTGAATATCTTATCATTGAGTTGAACTATGTTTCTTTGAGTTGAGCTAGTTGACAAGAGGTAAGTATGTTTCCTTTTTTATCAAGTTTCAAGGTTATGTTATGCTTTAGAATTCCTCTTACGTGCTCGTACATGCCACGTGCTGAGCAATTTGACTTGCATCTTTTCATGATGCAGACACAGTTATTCAGGATCATCAACAGGAGCTTCGTTGATACATCCAGGAGTTCGAGTTAGCAATGGTGAGCTTTCTTGCTTCCGGAGGATTTCATTTACTTTTCAGTTATATCAGTTGTTAGGAGGTCGTGGGTCTTGTCCCGACTTCCACCTTTGTCATTAGAGGCTTCATAGATAGACTGTAGAGTTTCAGAAGTTTGTTCATTTATTTTATTAAATGTTTTAAAGACTTAAGTTGCCTATTTCATGGCGAGTTGAATAATTAATTTTTATTCAGAGTTTTCTTTTGAGATAAAGCTTGTATTTAAGTTTTTCATGAATTTTATTCCATTTTAAGCTTTGTATGCTTAAGTTAGTATTCCGCTTGTAGTCAGCCAGGATGAGGGTTCACTTGGGGACCACCAATGGTTCTCGAGTGCTGGCCACATCTAGGGTGTAGGCTCGGGTCGTGATAAACTCAGTATCATAGCACAGAGTTCAAGTGTCCTAGGGTGTCTATGAAGTCGTTTCAAGTAGGATCTTGTTTATGGTTGTGATGTCCCCACTTCTATAAATGAGGGACTGCAGACATTTAAGATATGTTTCCCTTCTTTCATAATCTTAATCGTGCAATACAGCTAAGTCTTAGAGATTTATTCATGCTCGTTCGTTTCTCAAATTCACTCGACTACCCATCATACTCGAGGTAGTTGAAAAGAAAAGTTAGTCTTTTATAGATGAGTTGTTCTTAGCAAGAGTCTTGAGAAAGTCATGAGACTCCATAGGGGCTTGAGAGTAGCCCAAAGAGTAAGTTAAGTGTTCAGTTTCAGAGGAATGCACCCATAATTATATAAATCATGTGTTTGAGCTAAAAGCGAGTTGTACTCTCTTCTCTAAGCCCTGTTTCAACTGAGATCCTTATGAGAAAGTATGTTTAAAGCTTGGACAGTATTTTCACTCAAAAAGGTAGCATGAGTTACAAGATCATGAGCAGTAGTAGAGAAAGAGCCCAGAGTTAGAGAAAACTATGCAGAGGTTTAGTGATCTAAGAAAGGGAAATGGAGTTTTGGCGAGCTATGTTACTATAGTTATGCACCTAGTAAGTTGCTAATGAAGAGTTTCCATTATGGGTAGAGTAAGAAGTGATGAGTTGTGAATTTCATCATAGGAGGTGGAGTGTGTTTTAGCTAGAAATGAGTTTGTGATGAAGTGTCATTGTGTAGGTAATTACCAAGTGTAAGTGTTGAATAGAAGAGCAAAAGTATTCATAAAGTGATAGATCTAAGCTAGGCTTATATTTGTTTGAGAGGAACATAATGTTCAGAAGGTTATAAAACTGATTAAGTAATGAGGTATAGTATAGTAGGAGAGCCATTGTATTGATATTCAGGTTTAGTAATGAATATTAAGCTTGAATTTGAGATGAGTGTCATGACGAAAGAACGTTATGAGGGTGATGATGTTAGTCTTGAGATCTAATTTGGTAGACTTGACATTGAGTAGGCGAGAAATTGAGATGTTAGCTGCAATGAAAGATGAGGGGTACAAGTGAGAGATCCTAACCTTTAGATAAGGGAAGTTCAGTGTGGCTAAGTCACAAGAGTAAAAAGAGCATTAAGAGGATGTACACCAGTTAGAGATGATGGAATAGGTCCATAGCTTTCAAGTGTCAACTTTAGACCCAAGGGGGAGATGGTGAGATGAGAAATCAAGTTAAGTGTTTGAGAATAAGATAGTAATGAGTTCCATAGAGTACGGAAGGTATCTTTTCAGAGGTCATATTAGTAATGGCGTTGTTAGAGTACTAAGCTTGAATGTGGCGGTAAGGAGTAATAGTCTTGGGATGAGATTCCCTATAGAGAGGTATAGAACCTGAACCTAAGGATTTGGGTTAAGCTAGAATATAGTAAGAGCACACCATTAGACTCAGACCATAGTAAGAGTAACCCCATTCCATACCTAGTCCAGTCGTTATTCGAGGGCGAATAATCCCAAGGAGGAGATAATGTAACACCCCAGAAAATTTTTTAGCTAAGATTCAAACCGTTCTTCGTGGTAAGTGAGATTTCACCAAGAAATTTAAAATTTTCTTAAGTGTTAAGGTCACTAGAGGTAGCACCTTGAGTTTCAAGAAGAACTAAAGAGAGTTCATTCAAGTCATTCCTAAGTTTTTCTTAAAAGTTTAGGGTCAACTTAAAATGCCCATAAATCCTATTAAAAGATGAGTTAGGTGAGATACAAGATATCTAATGAAAGATCTTTGAGTCCTCTTTCCAACGCCACCGAGTTTGATAAATTCTGAGCTCTGAGTAAAAAGTTATGACTGATTTACTAACGACGCACAAACCTGGCAGCAGCTCCGCGATGGCTCTGCGTTACGGAGCCAATACGGACCTTACTGCCTGGTGAAAAATCATTCCGACTCCCAACTCGATTTATTTATTTATTAAAGGGTATTTTGGTCATAAAAACCCTTAGGAGGTCATCTAACTTTCCCTAAACATATATAAAATCAATTTTCACAAATCAAACCCTCTCATCCACTCCAAAAATTCTACGCTCAAGGAATTCAAGAAACGCTAAGGCTAGGGTTCTTCTTCCCAGATTTTCCTTCAAGTTCTTCAAGAAAATGGATATTTCAGGTATGTAAGCTTCCATAGTGTTGGGTTTGTTCACCCACACGCCAAACATGTTTATTTCAGCGTTTAATTCGTTCTAGAAAGTTTAAGGTTTGATGTTCTTGATATGTGTTCTTGAATTTTCTTTCATTCTTGAATTGGGCTGAAATTGAGAAGTTCTTGAGATTATTGTGTCGATTTACAGAGTAGTTTTGAGTTAGATTCTTGTGTACATGTGTTGGGTATCTGAATCTAAAGAAAAGTTGAGCAAAAGAATCGAATTTAGGCGAATTGGGGTTAGAAAACGAGGAAGAAAAAGTCGGACAAGGAATAGGTACCAGGTCCACGACGCGGACCTGTTCCTTCAGTGTGAAAATTTTTCTCTCCGCATCGCGAAGAGGTCGCGGACTCCACTGTTTCGAAAATTATTTCGACCAAATATTTTAATTCATCTCTGCGTCGCGGACTTACTCTCCAGACAAAGTTTTTCAACTATTTCTCATTATTAACTATCTAAAACACTCCTAAACATCAAGATATCTTTCCTACTACAAATCATAACCTTGAATTCATAATTCACATTCAAGGTAGAGCTAAGAGTTAAGTCTTGAGAGTTCTTTCGAGTCTTTTAAGATTGTCCCTTTGAATCTTTTGAGGAGTCTTCTACAAATTCTAATAACTTGTTTTAAGACTCGAGCAAGTGAGTATGAGAATGTATTCATGAATTTACTTTATCATCACGAGATCCTTCCTACCATGAACCATAACCCTTGAATTCATAATTCAAACTCAAGAGAGAGTTAAGAGTAGAGTTCAAGAAAGCCTTTGAGTTCAATTGTGAATCCTTTGCGATCAACTATTAATTTAGTTACGTTTTGAGGAAGTAAATAGCGAGATACAGAAGGGGCAATTTGGTATGATGTGATAATTCATACAATTTTTATCCAACATTTTCTTCATCAAATCTTACTTTGACATTTGTCCCTTAATTTCTGAAATTCCATTAGAAAAACACAACCTTGTTAATTTAGTGTGTATTTTTCTATTTATTATAAACAACAGTTGGAAGTACAACACGTAGGTCGAAAGACATTTTCATTTTTTTTTTCCATGTCTTTATTATTTACGTTTCTAAATTTATTAGTTTCATGTCATTTATTGAATTTAGTTTTATTTTTAATTAGAACTTTCTTGTTCAAACCATCAAAATATGCCTAACATTAAAGTACTGATTTTTTATTTTTATTTTTGGGGTAGGGGGCTAGCTTTGGTTTACCACATGGATTATGGTAAGATTATTGGGATTCCTCTACCTTTAATCAAAGGTTTCGAGTTAATCCTTAGGTATGAAATAAATCCTGTTGAAAATGTCGTTCCTAAATTCAAATTAGTCAAATTTCAATATAAATATCAGACATCGAATGAAAAAAAAATTGTGGGTGGAGAAGTGGAGGAGAGGCTTGAGCTTTTCCCTTTTAGAATGACAGTTAGACGGACAAAGACAATAAACCAACAAATTAAAGACTAGCATACAAAAATAAACTATTCGACTAAAAAGTTTTTGCCGACACTCCTCAAAATAATCATAATGCCGACGCTATCACTATTTTAACGAGTCCTATGGTGTGAGATATAAGGTAAAATAATTTTAAGGATATAATGTAAGTCTATTAAATTTTACGTTTGATTGGACATATTAGATAGTCCTCACCATTTATACTTTAGTGATGAGATAAGTTAGGTCATATATATAGTGGTCTCTAATAACTTATTCCAAAATAATTAATCCGAAATAATTTTTTTCCAACCAAACAATCTCAATTCCTTTGTGGTTGGTTAAGAGAAACAATTACTATATATCAAGCATTTCATGTGGGGGATTAATTAACTAGGGTTCAAAATATTCAGCATGTCCAAGTGTGATTTCCAACTTTTTCTTTGTGCTTTTTAATAGGATCTTAAATATACATATAACGTGACATTGTTGAAAGATTAACAAATTCTTATGTTTCTATTTTTTTCTTTTATAACAGTAATGTTCGGGGTAAAACTTACCCGCACCGGGTGTTTACACCAAGCCAATACATGCATGTCATGTGTTTAAATTTACAATTCATTTTACTTCATTAAATCACGTAATAATGAAAATTGCATTGACTTGATATAAACACCCGGTGCGGATAAGTTTTACCCATCCTAAAACTTACCCCCAAAAGATCTGTACACCAAAAATGAGGGGATTTTGGCCTTTCAGTTGAACATCGAAAAAAACATTTGGTCATAAAAAATTAAAATTTTCAAGAATTTGAAAAAATATATAGTATTTTCACTCTTAAGTACTAAAATATCTTTTAATCTTATGATATTTCTTAAATATGTCATGTGAAAATTGAAATTAAATACTCCCTCTGTTTTGACTTATGTGGCATCATTTGATCTCGACACATAATTTAAGAAGAAATGAAAACTTTTAAAATTTGTATTCTAAAATACTCATTGACCATATGTGTTTATAAATCATTTCATTAGTGGTATAAAATTTTACAATTAAATTATTTCCAATTATGAGAATGTAACATGCTTCTTGGTAGGGGTGTACATGGTCGGATTGGTTCGAGTTTTTCAAATATCAAACCAAACCATTTGTGTCGGATTTTTAAATCTATAAACCAAATCAAACCAATAACATTCGGGTTTTTTAACCTCGGGTTTATTCAAAAAATTTGGGGGTTTTTGAATTTTTTCGGGGTTTTCCGCTAAAGTATTCATACAAACATATAATTTACTTGTACTTCAAATATTTCTTCAGTCCTACCAAAATACAACTATCTAAGGTGTTTCTTAAGAATACAACACACACAATGATATGATTAATGACACAAAAATTTAAAAAATAATAATAATAATAATGAAATCGCGTAAAACAAATATTGCAAATTAACAAGTCATAATGAAAATGATCATAATTTAAAAGTACTAAATCTTGCTAAAATAAGCTTAATAAGTATTAGTTACATGACTAAATATTAAAAGAAATTAAAATTAGATTATGTACTTTAATTGTCTAAACCAATGTAAAACCAAAGAACAAATATTTAATATTATTGTCACTCTTAGTGTAATTAAATTGATTTTTTTTGCATTAGTATTAATTTAATTTTGATTTAAGTTTTATTATAATTACCAACATGAACTATAATCTTTATGGAACCATTCAAAATTCTAAGTTTCAAACTTGAAATAATATATTAAAAGATAAAAACTATGAAAAAGTATAAGAAATATTTAAAAATTATATCAAAGTAAATATTTTTATGTATAAAATAAAATTTTAAAATTATATATGTAATGTCGGGGTAGTTTGGTCTCGGGTTGGTTTTTTTTAGTTAAAACCAAACCAACCCAAATATAGTCGGGTTTTTTTTTCAACACCAAACCAAGTCAAATCAACCACCAGTGGGGTTTTTTTTTTCGGTTTACGATTTGATTAGGTTTTCAGTTTGGTTTTGTACACCCCTACTTCTTGGTATAGATTAAAAAGAAAAAATATGTCACATCAATAATTTTTATTCACCAAGCAACATTTGAACACATAATTTTTTAAAATAAATTAAAAAGACTAACAAAACAAACAAATTAAAATGAACGAATATTATATATACCTAGTTAGAGACGTTAATCACGGGGAAAAAACAAAAGTAAAGTTAGTTCACATTAAACAATCAAAATGAATAAAGCAAGTCACACATCATATCAGCTGTGCTGATTTTAACAATTGAATTAAGCTTAGGTCGATCGATTATTTTGGCCACTTGGATTGAAAATCCACGTAACAAACTTCCATCACAAAAATATAAATCATGAATATTGGATAAGAACTTGTACACGTTCATTGGACAAACTAATTAGTTAGTCCCCACTTCACCTCCTATAGGCCAAATACTTATAAATACCACTCAGTATTCACAAGGAAAAAACATCCCAAAGTATATATTTTGTTCTACTACAATTTTTTCATACAAAATTATCAACAAAAAAACATCATATATGGCTGAAGAGAAGAAACACCACTTTGGTGGTGTCGTCCACCACCACAAGAACAAGGAGGAAGACATCCCCGCTGAAAAAACTACCTATGGAGAGAGTGAAAAAACTAGCACCTATGGAGACAACACATATGGTGAGAAAACTAGTTATGGTGATGACAACTACCACACACGGAGATGACAACAAATATGGTGAGAAAACTAGTTTTGGTGATGATACATATGGTGAAAAACCTACCTCCTACGGAGGACATAATACATATGGTGAGAAAACAAGTTATGGTGAGGGAGATGACAACAAGTATGGTGAGAAAACTAGTTATGGAGATAGCGGATACGGAGAGAAACCTAGTTATGGTGGGGGAGATTGCAACAAATATGGTGAGAAAATAAGTTATGGTAATGAGGAAGGTGGCTATGGTGGAGGAGTTGGTGAGACTGTTGGGGATTAAAAAGGACGCAGAGAAAAGAGAACTTCTAAAGTCTTTCTGATTGCAGTAAAAGAGGTACAGCAGTGGCTTGTTAAATAGGCCTATAACTAACTAAAATTAGCTAAAAATAACTAAACAACATTACTTTTTTACTAGCTAAAAACTAGGAAACAAATCAACTGCTTTGAGCACTAATCAACATTGTCCCATGCTTCAAAGCTTGTCACTCCCATCTGTAGTCTAAGGTACTCATGCTTTCCAACTGGTAGTGCTTTGGTTAGAATATCTGTAACTTGCTCATTTGTGCCACAATGCTTCAACATAGTACTTCCACTTGCTACCAGATCTCGGATAAAATGGTACCGAATGTCTATATGCTTTGTCCTACTGTGAAATGCCAGATTTTTCGTCATTGCTATAGTTTCTTTGTTGTCACAGAAAATCTCGGTTCCAACAGCTTGCTCCTGAAATACATCAGCAAGCAATCTCTTTAGCCAAACCGCTTGACAAGATGATGCAGTGGCAGCAATATATTCTGCTTCGGATGACGACAAGGCCACAATTTCTTGCTTCTTTGAACTCCATGATATAACACCTGAACCAAGAGAGAATGCATATCTAGAAGTACTTTTTCTATCATCCAGACAACCTGCCCAATCACTATCAGTGAAACCAAATAATCTAAAATTTGATTTTTTTGAATACCAAATTCCAAAATCAGTAGTTCCGGCAACATATCGTAAAATTCGCTTAACTACCCCAAAATGATGCTTTGTTGGGTTATGCATGAATCTGGAAACCACACTAACAGGAAATGCTATGTCGGGCCGTGTATGACAAATAATTCAGACCACCAACTATACTTCTAAAGCAACGAGCATCTGTCAAACCCGTACCATCATCAGATATGAGCTTCTCATTTACATTCATAGGTGTATAAGCTATCTTACAACCCAACATGTTAAATCTCCTAAGAAGATCAGTTACATATTTTCTTTGCGAGACAAAAATGTCATCTAAACCTTGGTTAATCTCAAGACCAAGAAAATAATGCAACAATCCTAAGTCTGTCATTTCAAAAAAATTCATCATGAAAGACTTAAATTCAGCAATAAGAGATTCACAAGAGCCCATATAAATCATATTATCTACATAAAGACATATCACCAAGAAATCAACTTTACCTCGCTTCTTTACGTAAAGAGTTGGCTCATTTTTGCTTCTTTCAAATCCATTCTCCTGGAGATAAGAATTGATCTTGCTATACCATGCTCGTGGGGCTTGCTTTATCCCATATAAGGCCTTTTTCAGCCTATACACTTTACTTTATTGTCCGCTCACAACAAAACCTTCTGGTTGAGCAACATAAACTTCTTTCTCCAAGTCTCCATTTAAGAAGGCAGACTTGACATCAAATTGGTAAACTTGCCAAGAGAGTTGAGCAGCAAGAGCTAAAAGAGTTCTCACCGTTTCAAAGCGTGCTACGGGAGAGAATGTTTCATCAAAATTAACTCCTTGTTGTTGTGCATGTCCTTTTGCAACAAGTTGAGCTTTATGCTTCTGAATAGATCCATCTGCATTGTACTTTGTGCGATATACCCACTTTAGACCAATAACATACTTACCATCTGGTAAGTTAACCAATTTCCATGTTTCATTCTTTTCGACAGCGTTCATCTCTTCAATCATTGCTTGTTGTCACTCTTCGCTTTCAACTTCTTCTCCATAATTTATAGGATCTGAAACAAGAAGAAAAAATTGACAAGAAGTATACATGTTATTAGAGTATCTCGGATTTGGTTTTTTTTCACTTGTTGATCTTCTTAGTGGACTTGACTCTGCTAAAGATTCTTCAACAATTTCAGATGTTATTGGAGCCAACTGTAGTTGGTGCATCATCAGGAATTAGAGAATTTGTTGGTGCTGAAATATTTCTTTCATTCCAAGCCTAACTTCCTGTTTCATTGAACTTAACATCCTTGCTTATGATAACTTTGCCACTCATTGAGTTATACAACTTATATGCTTTGGATTGAGGACTATAGCCCACAAAAATGCATTTTTCTGATTTCACATCAAGTTTGCGACGAGATGGAAAAGTATCCAAAGCATATGCTAAACAACCAAAAAAAATTAGATGGCCTACCCATGGCTTTCTACCCTTCCAGGCTTCACATGAGGTTCGATTCATGACTGCCTTTGTCGGTGAGATATTGAGAAGATACAATGTCGTTGCTACTGCTTCTGCCCAAAACTTCGTTGGAAGTTCTGCTTCTTTCATCATGCTACGAGCCATTTCCACCACAGTTCGATTATTTCGCTCGGCCACTCCACTTTGCTTTGGCATACGTGGTGCTGACAACTCCCTGTGAATATCATTTTTCTCAAAAAATCATCAAATTCTTTAGAAGTAAATTCACCACCTCTATCCGAACGGAGAGCCTTTAAAAAACATCCACTTTGCTTCTCTACTAATGCCTTGAATTTCCTGAAATTCTCAAAAACTTCAGATTTGAACTTCAAGAAATAAACCCAACTCATTCGGCTATAATCATCAGTAAACAACAAAAAATATCGACTTCCACCTAAGGATTTGATACTCATCGGACCACAAACATCAGTGTGCACCAATTCAAGACAACTTGAAGCCCTTCATGCCTTTTTTTACAGGGAATGAGACTCTACTTTGCTTCCCGTAAACACACCCTTCACAGAAATCAAGACCATCAATTTTAGGCAGCCCAACGACCATGTTCTTTTGACCCAACAACTTCAGCCCTTTAACATTCAGATGTCCGTACCTTAGATGCCATAAACTAGTATCACTAGTTTTCGCAATTAAAGCACAATTTTGCACACTAGACACTTCTAAAGGGAACATATGATTTTGTGTCATGAAAATCTTGACAATGCTCTACGCAAATTTCTTATCATAAACAGTGCAACAACAATCATCAAACAAAATAGAGTAACCACCAGTTATCAATTGCCCAACACTTCACAAATTATGAGCTAAATTAGGAACATATTGCACATCATGTAGGAACTTTACATTACCCTGGGTGGGTTTTATGGAAATTGTACCTATCCCTTCAACCTTCATTGGCTTGTTGTCTTCATGTCGAACCTCACTTTTCTGGGATTCGTCAAGGTCTTTAAATAGTGACCTTGTTCCGGACATATGGTTTGAGCACCCACTGTCCATGAACCACACTCCATTACGGCTATCATCGATAGAAGATTGGGTCATGAATAGCTTACCCCCCTCTTCAATTTCCTCTGTGAAATTTGCTTGCTTTTGGTCATCCCTTTGCTTGGTCCAGCAATCAACTTCTATATGGCCCGACTTCTTGCAATATCTACATAGAATGTTATTCATGTTTTGACGGTGTTCACCAAATTGGCCTCTTCCTCTGCTGTTTCCATGACCTCGACCTCGATAACCACCTCTCCCTCTGCCACGACCACCTGAATATTCTGATTTTCCTTTGTAAAAGGGCTCCCCCTTCGCTTGAAAAACCTTCTCCTCTACCTTTTCATAGGACCTACTGATTCGAACTTCATGGTCTAACAGTGAACTCATTAATTCATCAAAATTATAAGTAGATAGGTCCTTAGATTTTTCTATTGCAGCAACAACATGATCAAAGCCTTTAGTTAAACTTCTCAACACCATACTCACAACTGTCTCATTATTAACATTTTCACCATATGTTTTCATGTGATTAACAATTCCAGACACTGTAGACATAAATTCCTGCACAGATTCTTTTTCTTTCATGGCCAAAGTTTCAAACTCACGATGAAGTGTTTGTAATTTCACAGTAACTACCTTTTTGTCGCCCAAATATTCTTGTTTTAGAGTATCATATGCTTGTTTGGAATTTGCTGTTGTTGCAATTCTGGGGGAAATTTCATCATCCAATGCCGATTGGATGAGAAATAATGCCTTTGTGTCTTTCTTGCGAGTCTCCCGTAGTTGATTGTCAGGTTGAGTCGGTGCCGAATTTGGCTCAACATACCCCGGCTCAACCAAATCTCATAGCTCCTGGGACTTGAACATTGTCTTCATTTTGAGACTCCAAAGATGATACTTTTCCCCTTTGAATATTGGAATCAAGGGCTGAGAGGAATAATTGGAATTGTTGCTTGCCATGGACAACTCTCACTCTATCACCCAGTTAGTTTGATCTCGTTTGTGTTAAGAGAGAAATGGTTGTTCTCTCCTGCCTTGCTCTGATACCACAATATGTTGGGGATTAAAAAGGACGCAGAGGCAGAGAAAAAAGAACTTCTAAAGTCTTTATGATTGCAGCAAAAGAGGTACAACAGTGGCCTATTAAATAGGCCTATAACTAACTAAAATTAGCTAAAAATAACTAAACAACATTACTTTTTTACTAGCTAAAAATTAGGAAACAAATCGACTGCTTTGAAGCACTAATCAACAGAGACTACTAATTTTGAAGAGAATGAAAGTGAAACCAAAATTTCTGAGGATTATAAGGAAGAGAAGAAACACCATAAGCATCTTGAAGAAATCGGGGGACTCGAAACTGTTGTTGCTGGTGCCTTTGCTTTGGTAAATATTTTTCATACAGACTCTTTTAATTCTAACTTTTCACGTGACATGTTTAAGACTACGTACAAGATTAAAGGACATTTTGGTACATCCTGTGTATCTTTAGTTTAAGATAAAACATTCAAATGTCTTATTTACTTTCTGAAATTCCGTGTCAAGTGATTAAAATCAGACAAACAAATTGAAACAGCGCTGCTCCTTTTTTATGATAATTTCTTCTTCCATTAATTTTTATGGTATGAAATTTCAGCATGAGAAGCACAAGGCAGAGAAAGACCCAGAGCAGGCACACAAGCACAAGATAGAGGAAGAGATTGCAACTGCTGCTGCTGTTGGTGCTGGTGGATTTGCATTCCATGAACATCATGAGAAGAAAGAAGCAAAGGAAAAAGAAGAGGAAGCTGAGGGAAATTAGAAGAAGCATCATTTCTTCTAATTAATTCTCTTAGCATAATAT
>JAJOOH010018121.1:0-10459 GCA_029582605.1 Solanum gracilifrons
TTGAAACGTACCTTAGGGAAACGTACCTTAGGGAAAATATATATCAGACATTACCTTCAATTTTATTATTTAGAGTTGATATACACTTCATTATGAAAGTGACTTTCAATAATTTATGTTTCAACAATTTTCTTCTAAAATTTATCATAGATGTCCATTTTTTATTTTATTTTTACAAATACAAAAATTACAATATAATCGCAAAAAAAACTAGTTTTGATTTTTTCCTTACATTAAAGAATGAAAGAATTTTTTTTTTTAAAAAATCAAATAATGATAATTAAAGAAGTCAATAAAAAATATTTGTGTGCAAAAAGATTAAAATATATATGGACTTTACTAAAAGGATCATATATATCCACATGAACATTTTAAAAATTTAAAGTCAAAAAAATAAATTTAAAACTAATTTTTTTTTCACTCGCGTTAGATGAAGGGTATATATGAGCTTCTTTTGAAACGGTAAGGATATATATGAATCACTTGTATAACGAGTATCAGCTTTAAATGACAAAGTTAAGGGTATATCAGATTTTTTTCCCTATATCTTATATTGACACGTGTCGGTCATTTTTAGGTGGGTCTAGTAATGTTAGAGAAGGGCCAGATGGCCACGTGTTGGGCGGAAGAGCAGAGTTTGTTTGGGTTTGCGATGATTGATTAGATTTTTCATGTGATATTATGTTTATATCTACATACTATATGCTAAAACTAGCGGTGTATATACGCGGCGTGGTTTGATTTTTCATTAAAAAATTTAAATCAATTATATTGATTTATTAAATCTAAAAATCAAATAAAATCACATAAAGTTGGTTTTTTTAATTTCGGCTTTAGTTGGTTCTTTTGAATTTTTTCTATTTTTTAGTATTTTCGATTTTTTACAACTATACGGTGTTTGAAAAAGAGATCAAGTATATTTTCATTTACATGTGTGATAAGCAAAAGTTAAAAAATATTAAATGATTAGAAATTTTTGAAAAGACGGTAAAATTCACATGAGTACAAAATATTTTTTTTGAAATATCAACGCTCATTATGTTGAATTAATAAGATTAAAGGCTACATGCAAACTGAATATAAAACAAAATATTTACAATGCAAATTGTTAACTTTGAATTTGAAAAACTATAACAATATGATTGTAACTTCGAATCTTAATACAAAATAAAATATTTACAAATTTTACAAGCCCAAATTTGAAATAAAATATATAAACATTGAAAACTATAAACTAACTAAAAATACATTAACAAAGTAGATTATAAATAATATTTTTATCTATAAATAAAATAAAATTATATAAATGATATTTGCAAAATTTTCCAAGGCCAAATTTGAATTAAAATATATAAACATATATTTTATGTCGGTTTGATTTGGGTTTGGTTTGGCTTTTTTTCTTTTAATACCAAACCAAATCAAGAGTGGTCGATTTTTTTTCAACCACCAAGCCAACCAAACCAAACCACAAATCGATATTTTTCGATTTGATTTAGTTCGCCGATTTGATTTAACTTTACGATTTGTCTTGTACACCTCTAGCTAAAACAAACTATATGATGATCAAATGGGACCATTCATTAATCAGGGGAGTTTGACTAATGGTTAGAGTTATGAGAATTTAATTATTTCATTTTTATCCCGTATAAATAAGTCATAGATTCTCTCACAAGTTATATCTTATATTTTTTCTGGCTAAATTTATATGATTTTTATAAATATATTTCTTTATTTAGTAATAATTTATCTTAAAATATCTCTTTTATCATTGATGACACGATTATAGATATAGAAATATTTCTGAATTATTTTGAAAAAAAATAATATTTGGCTAATCAATAAAACTGTTTTTAAATAAAAGTAGAAGTAGTTTTTCTGCGGTTGGAAAAAAGCTATAAAAAAATGCTTCTTAAAAAATGTAGAAACAAAAGCAAAAAAATATTTATTTCAAGATCAAAATATCCCTGCCTTATATATATATTTATTTACCAATATATCTTTTATATTAATTTATTTTTGTGATGAGTTTTTCGCAGTTTTATTTTGTATAGGTAAAGAGGCACGCAATTTACTGTGATGTGCATTATGAATTTGAATTTCATAATTAAAAAATTAAAATTATAAAAGCATAGTATAAAAAGTAACTATTTGACTTCAAACATAATCATACTTCGTCACATAAAATTCAAATAGAATAAGGAGTTTCTTTTTAATTATAAAAAATCTGAGCCAAAAAAATAGAAATCGAAGGATAAATCATTTTTTTTAAAAATAAATGAAAAAACAAAGCTCATCAATTATGGAGAAATTCATATTAAATCTGTTAAGATCCTTGATCTTCACCATGTGAGAACCTTCAAGTTACAAAGAGTAAAGTAGAACGAAATATAACTGACTGTGTATTATTCAACATAGCTTTAGAATGACTCCGTACATGTTGTATTTATAATGTTCAGTAACTAACTTCTAACAATCTAACTAACGTCTTATAACAATATCTTTTCTATATGCTAAAATATCAACTATTTAACACCCTTCCTCAAACTGATGCTTGAAATATATCTTTCAAGTTCAGTTTGGACATTAAGTATTCATGTTGTTGTCTTCCAAGACTCTTTGTTAGAAGATCTGTTTGCTGCTCTTTTGTTGACACATAATAGGTCTTGATAATGCCCTGTACAATCTTGTCTCTCACAAAATGACAATCGATGTCTATGTGTTTTGTTCTTTCATGGAAGATGGGATTAACTGCAATCTGAATAGCAGCTTTGCTGTCACATTGTAGATCTATTAGGACTTCAACCCTGATTCCTAACTCTTTGTATAAGCCAACTAGCCAGGTTACCTCAGCCACCACAGAAGTCATACACATGAATTCTACTTCAGCAGAACTTCTGGCTATTGTCTTCTATTTCTTTGATTTCCATGATACCATAGCATTGCCAAACTTCACGAAGTATCCTGTGACTGACCTTCTAGTCTGTAAGCAACCACCCCAGTCAGAGTCACAATATGCCTCAAGTTTCCCTGAGCTATCAGAAGGCATTAGTAGACCAAGATCTGATGCATTCTTCATATATTTCACTACTCTTAAGGCAGCCTCCATGTGAGATTGTTTGGGACTATGCATGAATTGACTTAGCACTTGCACTACATAGGCAATGTCAATCCTAGTCATAGTTAGATATAGCAGTCTTCCCACCACCCTTTGATATTGAGAGGATCAGCAAGTGATGTGTCTTCAGCCTTAGGAATTCCCCTTTTCTCATTAATGATGAATGCATCATAATCAGTGGATGTCAATTTCAGATTTGTTTACAGTGGTGTGTTGAAAGGTTTAGTACCACTTAGTCCTAGCTCACTTATCAGTTCCAGTGCATATTTTCTCTGACTCATAATTATGCCCTTCCTTGATCTAGCAAATTCAATCCCCAAAAAGAACTTCACCTCCTCAAGGTCCTTTATTTTGAACTTTAGTCTTAAATCATTCCTTGTTTGCAGGATCAGGTCTGAGTTACTTCCTGTCAGCAGCAAATCATCCACATACACTAGAATAATAACCAATTCTCCCTGAACAGTCTTAGTGAATAAAGAGTAATCAAAATGGCTTTGTGAGAACCCAAGTTGGACTAGTGCATCTGTGAGTTTCTTATTCCATTGCTTGGGTGCCTGTTTAAGTTCATGAAGGGACTTATGTAGTTTGTAGACAACATGTTTCCCCCCTTGGCTAGCAAACCCAATAGGAACCTTCAAATACACTTCCTCCAATAAGTCACCATGGAGAAAAACATTATGAACATCCATTTGAAAAATGGGCCAATGTTTGGTTGCAGTAACAGACACAACAGACCTGACAGTAACCATTTTAGCAACTGGGGAGAAGGTTTCAGTATAGTCTAGCCCCTCTTGTTGACTGTAGCCTTTAGCTACAAGTCGAGCCTTGTACCTTTCCACAACACCAGAGGTTGTATATTTCACTTTGAACACCCATTTATAGTCACTAGGCTTCTTTCCAACTAGTAGTTCAACCAAACTCCAAGTGTGATTATCCTGCAATGCTTGAATCTCAGATTACATAGCAGCCACCCAATTAAGATCCTTAACACCCTCAACATATGAAGTAGATTCTCTTATGGAAGAATAGGAAGCTAAAGCAGCAACAAACATAGGAGACAAATGATCATAACCGACTACTTGAGACACTGGATAGCAACAATTAGCATTCTCTTGCCCTTTCGAAACATAGTCACTTATCCAAATAAGAGGTTTAGTAGGTCTGGAGGATTTTCTAGCAATAGGGGTTGTAGTAGAAAGATCTTCAGAAGAAATGGATATAACAGGAGGAGCAGCCTCAGGAGCAACTTGAGGTAAAGATACAGTAAACTCTGCTGCTGATATACCATCCAGGTTGTTATCACTCATAGAGAATAAAGGAGAGGAAGACTGTGAGGTGGCATTGAAAGGGAAAAAAATCTTATTTAAACATAACATCTCTGCTAATTACAAACACGTTGGACCTATGTCATACATAATGTAGCTTATTTTTTGTTTGAGAATAACCAAGAAAGACAGCATGAGTGGCTCTTGGAGAGAATTTATCTAATTTTCTTACATGAGTCACATAACCTAGACAGCCAAACACCTTCAAGTGAGTCAGGGAATGAGAGTGCCTATAAAGCTTTCCAAAAGGAGATAGACCTTGGAGAATTGAAGAGGGCAATCTGTTAATGATATATATAGTTGTGGTCACACATTCACCCCAAAACTTCAGAGGTACACCATCTTGGAACCTGAAAGATCTTGCAACCTCTAGGATGTGTCTGTGCTTTCGTTCAGCTACTCCATTCTGCTGAGGAGTATAGACACAAGAACTTTGATGGACAATACCCAAGGACTTCAATAAACCAGCCATGGATGTGTTAAAAAATTCACAGCCATTGTCAGTTCTAAGAAATTTCACGCCTGAGGAATAAATAGTCTTAACCATGAAAAGGAATTTCTGAATAGCAACAACCACCTCAACTTTAGAGGGTAGTAAAAACAACCAGGTATATCTAGAATAATCATCCACAAGGGTGAGAAAATATCTTTTTCCATTATAAGTTGGAATTCTATATGGACCCCATACATCTCCGTGAACTAACTGAAAACAACAATCAGAAGTAGTAGTACTTAATGGAAAAAAAAGTCTAGTTTGTTTTGCTAATGGACATATAGTGCAACTACTGATACATTTTTCCCAGTATCGAGAAGTAGGACCAAACAGTCTTTGTAAAGTGGCAGAGGAGGTATGACCTAACCTCATATGTCAAAGAGCCATACTAGTACTATCAGTATATAATAAATGTGCTTCAAATTTGGTAGAAAAAGAACCAGTGCTAGAAACTGCAGCAGCAGTACATGGTTTCTTGTGACCTGTTATGAACACATACAAGCCATTATCTTGTCTACCAATCCCCTTCACCTTGCCACTTGAGAGATCCTGAAAAATGCAAAAATCATGATAGAATTGCACTGCACACTTCAGCTCCTTAGTTAGTTGAGACACAACCAACAAGTTATATTGGAACTCAAGTATGAGCATAACATTTGTGATTTCTTGATCAGAAAAAATGCAACATGATCCTAGATGAGTCACAGTAACCATACTTCCAGTAGGTAAGTGAACCTTTCCCAAACCAGACTTGTTTACAACCTTAGTATGAGATAGAAGAGTAGCTGACTTAACCATATGACTAAAGGCTCCTGAATCTACTATCCACTTAACTTCATATTCAGTGACAGTAGCATAAGGAATCATACCTGCTGTCATAGCTGAGTGAACTGTAGGTGTTTCTGAATCAAGCATGGTTAAAAGCTGATTGTATTGCTGTTCAGTGAACTGGGGGATAACACCAAAGGCATCAATGGCTTGATATTGTCCTCTTGGTATGTGAGAGGGACCTACAAAATTTACAGATGGAGAGCAAAACCTATTCCCACTACTATTGCCATGAGAGTGACTACCTGGTTGAGAAGAAGTGTTGGAGCTGCTTGTGCCATAAGACCATGTATTACCAACATAATGTGGATGCTTCCCAGTATAGTTGACCTTACTAGATTCACTGTCATTGGCATGAGATCATGTGCTATGCAGACCAACTTTCTTCTTGAATTTATAATCTGGGGATAACCAATCAACTTATAACAGATTGCTTTGGTAAGTCATGTGAGATGACAATAATCACAGTAGAGATCACTTTTCTTAGTTCTGTAGGAGGTGTTTTGATGACTAATGCGTATGTAAGAGTTGCCTTTGCCACTGAACATAGTTGTACCCTCAGCAACATCAAAAGACGAAGCCATAGATTTTCTACTTTCCTCAGAGATTATCTTAACATACACTTTGTTAATAGAATGAGTGGGAAGCATCATCATAATCTGATTGCTAGACTATGAGTAAGACTCGTTAACACCCATGAGAAATTGAAAGAGTCATTGATATTCAAAGTGTTCCAGATATTTCGTCGACTCAGTACAACTACAACCAGGACATGGCATTAAAGCATCAAATTCAGCCCAGAGTTCCTTTAGCTTAGAAAAATAGATCGAAACAGATGAAATCCCTTGAGTAAGGGTAGCAATCTGTTTGTGAAGAAAAAATACTTGAGATCCATTCACTTTATCAAATCTCTCTTGGCGATCTGCCTATACCTTGCAAGCACTTGTCGCGTACACGATTCCACTACGCTATTAAGTACAAACAGAATTCATAATCCATGAGAGTACGATTGCATTACATTTCTCCTACAAATCATGAAGGGAGACATCAAATTTCTCTTCAGGATACCTGCCATCAACGAATCCTAATTTGCTCTTCCCTAACAGACTAATTCGCATTGAACTACTCCACAATGCATAATTTTCTGGGCCTGTTAGCTTAATTGAGATCAATGAGCTACCTGGAGTATTGTTGGGCTGCAAAAACACTGGTTGATGCTGATCGATCATTATCACTGTGGGGATGACTCCAGATCCAGTGTCCAGATTCACTGTTGAATTTGTGATCAACATTGTTGCTTATATCGATTTGTTTGAAAGAAAGTTTTCTAGTTGAGTAAAGATGGTACTTGAGTTGAAGCAGCAACACAACGAGCCAAACACGAGCTAGACGAAAGAGATGAAGATCGAATGGACTGCGAAAGGAAGATCAATTACACTTGCTCTGATACCATGTTAAGATCCTTGATCTTCACCATGTGAGAACCTTCAAGCTACAAAGAGTAAGAACGAAATATAACTGACCGTGTATTATTCAACATAGCTTTAGAATGACTCTGTGCAGGCTGTATTTATAATGTTCAGTAACTAACTTCTAACAACCTAACTAACTTCTTATAATATTATCTTTTCTATATGCTAAAATATCAACTATTTAACAAAATCATCATTAGTTTCCACGACGAAAAAATTCTTTATATTAAATCCAAGAACCATTTAATTGCAATTGAATGAATTTATCTTCTCTTGTAGTGTAAGGCAAACAAAAAAATTACTTTATAAAATATGTTTGATAAGAAAATTCAGGTTGGGGACAAACTATTGAGAATAATTATAAATTAATATAATTGCATGTTTCTTGTTGGAACGACATCATGTTTTATTTTATTCTCTTACATTTTTTTTTCAATATTTCATCTATATTTTAATTTTTTTGGTTTTGAAAAAACTGTTTTTGGTTTGCCACAAAAAATATCATTTTGTTTTTTTCTGCAAAATCTGTCTGGGAACAAAATATATTCGAACAAAAGAAATAATAATTAAGCTAATGTTTTTTTTTTTAAAAAAAATAAAATATATATATATATATATATTCAAGATTCGAATTGTAGCAATGATTAATGAAGTTCTTTTCACTATTTACTAAGTTGGTATATTGCATTATCGTCTCAATTAAAAATAAAAAGTAATCATATAAATTTTGAAAAGAGAATTTGAATTTTGAAAAATATGTTTGAGAATTTGTGTTTTTGTCAGTGTTGTCTGAGGAATATTTTATGTTTTCACCATGGAATTATTTTTCTTTTAAACAAAATTTATGTTCATGAGACATTATTTCAATTTTTAAATATCCGTTTTAACTTCAACATTAGATAATTTTCTTTTTCAAACTTCAACCAAATTATGCTCAAAAATCAAATATGAATTAATAGAATTAAATATACATTTTAGAGTCTCCTTTCTATAACAACAATATATATATATATATAACAACAACAATAATAATATATCCAATACAATTATATAAATAGAGTTTGGAGAGGATGTGATGTATGCATACCCTATTTTTATTTTTATGGGGTAGAGAGACAGTTTCTAATAGATCTTTGGCTAATTTGGGTTGTTCAAAATCGAATCGAAGCCAATAATTCGAACCGAAAAAAAGTCCTTAACTTAGAGTTCAGTTTCCTACTTTTATTTCTGGTTGTCTCATAATCTTAGTTATTCTACAATGTAAAAATGTTTGTTTTTGAGCAAGATGCAACTTGTGAAATCATGTACATGATTCATTCAATTTGTCACCTTGTTTCTAAGTGATTTATTTTGTGTCAAATCTTAACATTTAAACCGATAACCAAACCAATAACGATCAATAACCGATAAACCAATAATCGATAAGTCAATATCTTAATAGTTCTATAACGGTTTTGCATCTCTACAAACCGATAACCAATAAGTTAAACCGATATACTTCAAAACCAAATCGAACCGACCGATACGCAACCCTAAAGTAAACAAAGCAACATGTAGTAGTGAAATTGAAGGATAAATATGTGACTATTGACTAATATTACTAAGTATGGAGAAGAGGAGACCGACTCCTACCTCTCCTACATAAAAGTGTGACAACATCTGATTACCTATTATTTTTCTATGCTAATTCTTTATTTCTATACCTTTATCTTTAACGTCATGTCCTAAAAAAGATGAAGATGTGTCAGGTCTTGTCTAATCACCTCCTTCCAATTCTATTTTGGCCTAATTCTACCTTTTTAAAATGTTTCTATAGTCAACCTTTGACACCTCCTAATGGGTACATATGCACATCTCATCTTCATATGCCTGAATCATCTCAATCTCGCTTCCTTTATCTTGTCAGCCAAAAAGGTCACATTTATCTTGTCTTGTATAACTTTATTCTTATTCTTATCTCCGTGATATGGCTATACATCCATATGAGCATCCTCATTTCCGTGACATTCATCTTCTAATATTACGTTCTAACTGGCATCACTTTGCCACATACAACACTGTGACTCTAACTACCATTTTGTAGAACTTATTTTAAGTCTTTGGTGTATCACATAATACCCTGGACACGAGCCTCAATTTCACCCCCTCCCCTTCCCCCGCTCCCATACAATGTGCGACATCATCGCTTATTTTCCCACTTTCTTCGATAATAGAACCAAGATATTTAAAACTTCTTTTCTTGAAAATGACTTATGTAAGAAATCTTCATTCCGTCTCTTTCATATGTTACATCACTAATGTTATATTCGAGATACTCTATTTTAGTCTTGCTTAATCTGAAACCTTTAGATTTTAGGGCTAACATCCAAACTTTCAACCTATCGTTAACTCCACTGAATCTACTTTCTTTAACTAAATTTTGAGTTTTTTTACTCCTATAAGAGGGTGGGTTGATAAATGTCGGTCGTCTTGCCAGACTAACAAATTTTAAATTTGACAACTTTCTAAATATAATGTGCATTTGACATCTTAAATGAATTCTGAAAGATAAATTTATGTAAACTTAAATCCAAATTGAATAATACAAATTGAATAATACGTATAATGAATTTAAAGCGTAACGATGACCTAAGTTATTAAGTACTACTAGAAATTTCAAAAATTCAATCTAAATATTAAATTGGCAATGGTGGGTAATGGGTATTGGTTTACAGCATATACTTTGACAAAAATCAGTACCGCACAAAAGGATAATAGAGAGAGACAAATAAATAGGGAATTAGATATTATTTTTTTTGGCTCATTCTTTGTCGTTAGTGAAGGTGGCTAACCATGTGCCACACACATACTTTAATTTTTATTAAGGGCCCGTTTGGCCATGCGATATGGAATCATGATATGGTATCATGATATGGAATTATGAGATGAAATTGAAGGTTTGTTTGGACATGCGATATGGAATTTTTGTGTTGTATATTTTCTCATAAACATAAAAATCTCATAAGTTGTAAAACTATTAAAATAGCCCCAATTGTTTACTCAATCTTATCAAATAAACAAAAATTATAAAATCGCATAATAAATTATTACAAAGTTATTTGTTCTTCACTTAAGTAATTGTTTCATCTAACTTTAATTTAATTAAAAAAATTGAACATAAATTGTACTTGATATGCTTATATCTCTCAACTACTCTTACAAATAACCTATAAAGTAGAAAAAA
>JAJOOH010018125.1:0-11413 GCA_029582605.1 Solanum gracilifrons
GTGGTTGTTTTAATTTTATTATTAATGTATGTCAATAATATCGATATGTAATAGTTTGCTTGGGTCCTTATTAATGCAAGTGGTTTTTTTATAAGTATTTTTATTATTAAAATTTCTCTATACAATCATATATCATTATAATCGTCTAATTTATTTCAATATATTTTTTTATGGGTTGTGTCCACCCTTCTGACGTTTGGGGGTCTGGAGTACAGTAGAACGAGTTATAAGGGGTTAGGTTGCATCCCAAGATTTAGAGGATGAGGGCTGACCGATTTCCAGATGAACTCATATTGAAAACACAGAAGAAAAAGATGATTTTTTCCTAAATATGAATATGAATATGAACTACGACAAGGAAAATCAATCCTTAGAAAGACAAACATTGGATTGTTTTTGTGTAACATAACCCTTTATTTCTTTGTCTATTGACTAAGTTCCCCTTTTTTGTTTGCCTTTTCCAATATGTGAGATATGGGGATGAAGCTCCGAAGCAGGAGCTAGCCTTCAAAGACGGGCGAAACTTCACTCTTTTTTAGGAGAGCTGCCTACGTACCTTCTCTTTTCAGCAAAAAAAAAAGAATCAAGTCTCACGTAGTTCACAGTTAATGAGTTAAATAGATCGGCACCAATCGATTCAGTTCGATTTTGAAGTTTATCAATTTGGTTTATTGGTTATCAACTTGTAGAGATGCTAAACCTTTATGGAATCATTAAGATATTGACTTATCGGTTATTGATCGTTATCGTTGATTCGGTTATCGGTTTAACCTTAAAATTTAACACACAAAAATATTGAAAATCACTTAGAAACAAGGTGACAAACCAAATGAACATGAGTTCACAAATTGTATCTTTGCTCAAAAGCAAACACTTTTACATTGTAGAATAAAGAGTTTGAGACAGCCAAAAATAAAAGTAGGAAACTAAACTCTAAGTCAAGGACTTTATATTCAAAATGGTTTAAATATAGTTTTTTAATTTACTATCGGGTTATCGGTTGATCTGTTAAGAAAAACTCAAACCGTTAAGAATTGATGACCGAATAACAAAAAAAAAATCAAAATTGTTATCATTACCGCTAACCTATCACTCATTACTGATAAACCAATAATTTTATTCGGTTCGGATTATTGATTTCGGTTCGATTAGTAATTGACTGTTATAACCCCATAACAAAATTTAATATTTACCTAATTGTTAAAGACAAAAAATGCTAAAAGAAAGATATTTTTTTTTATTTCAAAGTTATATACACATATGTCAGTTTTATTTGACTGATAACTTATTTTAAATTATTAATGAATTAAAAAAATAATACATATACATCAATGATGTCAAATCATTTTTCGATGATAATAACATTATCCCATCGGACCATTCTAATTAAAAAAGATAATTCAACTAAACTATCCTTTATTTGTTCACATATAAATTTTATACTTGTAAGAATTAGTGATTAATTTTAATTCATAAATAAAATTTATAAAAGCAGGACAGTGTGTTTCCGTCAAATAAGAAATATGTAAAGCTACTTAAGATAATATAGTCTCTAATGATATGAATATATATGTCGATAATTTTTTGATTTTAAAAAAAAAATAGTAAATGCATGTAAATTGCCTTCACCGAAATTAGCAAAAACATGAAGAAGATTATTCATATTTCTAATGTTAATTAATGTCATTTATTATAATCTATTTGATTTAAAATTGTTTAATCTTCCACTAACTATTACAGAGGTAGATGACATAGGGATAATCCTTTTGCATTACATATTGATCTTATTATGTATGCTTATGATAAAGCTAATGATACGTCCTTGAAGTGATAACTTTTTAATAATAAAATGTATAAGCCCATCGATATTGACATCTTGTGGCATCCGAAAGATTTTTTTGAAAAACTTTTATGAGGATCTTCGTAACGAGTTGGGGGAGCATTACGTATAGTCCTATCATTATACAAAATCAACGCAATGCTGATATACAAAATCACCAAGTAAAGATTCAACATTACTTCACGTGTATCGGGAAGGCAATGATGTGGTTGATGCTTTGGCAAAACACAATAAACTTAATTTTAGCTTCCAATGATAAACTGGAGCTTATGCTTTACAGTACCAGGGGTACTTACTTTCACTGTGTACTGTTTCCTGCTTACTAACTAAATTACAAAGAAATGGAAAAAGCCCGCCAAGCAAGAATAGCAGCAGACTACTCATGGGATTGAGCAGTTAATTAAGAATTAACAAGAAGACAATCATAGTTAGAACCAATTATTTGAGACTATAGACCTAATCGGTTGATTTATTGATCCGTCAAATAAAGCAAAACTAAACTAACTTGCTGGAAAGTACTGAGTGAAGTGAGAACTGATCCTCCTATCCAGGTGCTATACTTCCTCTCAGGTGGTTCAAACACATTGATCTTCGTGTGGCTTGGAGCAAGATACTCGGTAAGATGATGACCACCAAATTCTTCATTGCCAAATTCATTACTACAGGTACTCGGGAATCACACCTCCAAAACTGTTGTCAAAACGAAGATCAAGAGAACTTGAAGATGATGCAACTTACAACTCGACGTGTAGGCTTGAGAGTTGGTTTCCTGAGACAAGTAAAGCTTTTCAGCATATTAGAAGCAAGGGAAATGGATCGCAGATGTTTCAATTTCTTCACAATTAATTGTTACAAAAATCAGATTGTATGTTCCCCGAAAGGTCAGGGGCCAATAAATCATGCCCCCTTCCAATATTTTGCTGAATTAGAAAACAAAACAGATATAAGCCGCAAAGGATCTACAATTTTCATGGCTTACTAACCAAATCAGTTGAAATATATTAAACCCGAGAAAAGTTAATTGAATGACTGATCGATTAGTAAAATAAAGCAAAAAGAAACTAACTTTTTGGAGAGTACTGAGGGAGGCTAGAACTGATCTTCCAATCCAGGAGCTATACTTCCTTTCAGCTGGTGCAATCACCTTGATTTTCGTGTAGCTCGGAGCAAGTGCAGTGATTTTCTTGCTCATACATTCTGTTATGCCAGGGAACATAGTTGAGCCACCACTAAGCACAATGTTAGTAATGAATTCCTGTCGCTTCCATTTCAACCAATGATGGCTGAAAGAGGACTTCAGGGCAGCGGAATGTCTCAGCACCAATATTAACTACTTCTCCATCTGAAGCTTATAGCTCTTCTCAATTGATTTTGAGAATTTTTTTGCCTTTTCAATCTCTTGTTTATAATCCAGTGCAACATAAGCAATCGTCTCCTTCATATCACGAAATATATCTATCTCTCTTTCCCAACCATTAAATACATAAAGACCATCCATAAAAAACTTGGCAAGATGGTGTGTAAGATCAAGACCACCAAGATCTAACCGTGAGATAGCATGGGGAAGCACATGTCCTTCATAGACAGGGACAGCGTGTGTCACACAATAACCAGAATCAAGCACAATATCTTGTTGAATAAACAACAAACGGAATTAGTGTGACTGACTAAAACAGTAGAGAACCAGCCTATATTGGCACTAAAATCTGCTATTTTACCAGTTGTACAACCATTAGCTAACAGAGAAAGAACGGCCTGGCTTGCAACATACATGGCTGGAACATTGAATGTCTCAAACATGATTCGAGTCATTCTTTCTCGGTTTATCTGGGTGTTAAATGGTGCCTCTGTCAGAGGAACAGGATGCTCCTCAGGAGCGACACGAAGTTCATTGTAAAATGTGTGATGCCAGAGCTTCTCCATATTTCAGAACCAAACTACCTCTTTTAGCCAGAGGTTCATCACCAACATCGTCATCTCTTTGTCCCCTTTCCAACGTAATGCCATGATGACGAGGACGACCAACAATACTTTTGATAACAGCCCTTGGAGAATCTTCCCAGCAAAGCCAGCCTAAAGAATCAAAAGAACAATCTATATAGTTAACACCAAGCATAGAGCTGAAATTGTAAGCAGCTTTACTAACTAACCTTGATCATTTCAGCTCTTTTAAGAGCCACTATATTACTTGCGCAACCACGTACACTTGTGTGTGCAATTGGGAGCAACAAGTTTTTGGCGTCGTTGTGGGGACTTAGAAATTAACTATTCATCTAGGTTATACTTTTATTTTTATTTTTTTGTTTTTTTTAATTAGTTTTTTTCTGAACAATTTATTATTTATATTTTTATTCTTTGAATAATTTGGTACTCTTATTAATATGGATGATTGGGATAAATCGTGCTTGGGTGATAGGTATTCTTATAAATATCCTTGTAATTATTGTAATGGACACAACTTGGATATCTAGTGTCCTATATGTCGTATATGTGGTCGTCAATTTATTCATTGGAATGGTTGTCCTAAATCTTATTCCCTTCCCCCGTACCCCTATTATGATTCTTATGTTATTTGTGATGTTGGTAGGGGCGATGAAGTGGAGAGTGCAAAACAAGAGGCGCGTCATGTGAATTCATTTATAGAATGTACGGACATGCTGAACAAAGTTAATTCAAAAATCACGGAACAAACATTTGAATGAGCGAAAGAGCAGAAAAAAATCATGAAATTGCTGGATAAGCTTGACGCTATTCAATTAGAAATTACAGTATAAGCTAAATTAGAAGAGAGATTAGCCCAACAAGGAGAAAGTTATGAAGACGTAGAGATAGTGAGCCAATTTTGGCTACAAGAACAAACTCAACTTCCAAAGTTTCAAGAGTCTATTTGTGATGGTCTGACATACATAACAACCCAACTGATTGAAGGAAGAGTTGAGCTCACACAAGAAATAGATCAATTTGGCTCAGATATTCATAACTTGGAGGCTCACTTGCTCAAAAAGATTGAGGCGTCTGAAGCCCAATTACCAATGTTCGTGGATGATGACCAACTAGTGGAGCAAATAGAGGAATTTCAACTATACCTTATTCCTTAATATTGATGTTGAGAAAGAATACAAAAGTGAGAATGTGGTAAATACTACTGCTTTGGAGTTTAGGCAATTTGAGTTTCATTCAAAACACTTTCCTATATTATGTTTAGATGGCGACATGAAAGGCGAGTCATCTGAACTGATGGATGAGTGTATAGATGAGGAACAAGGCCCCTACATCTTAAAGTTTTACAGTCCACGTAGACAAAATGATATTCCTCTATAAATAGTCCATGTTAATAATTATTAAGAGGGAGATCAATTATAGGGCATCAAGTATAAAGTTATCAATACTTTTTAGGGTTCTTTTCTTCTTCTTCTTTTCTTAGACATTAGTAGCTAAGGCCCTTGTTCTGGGGCTGTGGCTATGGGTAATTGTTGAACATTGATTGTTTTGAATTAATATTGGTTATCGTTTAAATTACTTTTGTATTCCTTTTTTAGTATTTCATGCTTAATCACCATAGAGATAAATATATTGTCTATTCTTGAACTCGAGAGACGAAAAGGTAGATAGACCAAAGGATGCAAAAAGCTTGATCTTCCATTAAATTGAGTTGATTTGTGTTTAGGAGTGACGCCCGGACGAACACCTAACTTGGTTACAAGACAGGATGAAATATAAATGCTCGCCAATTAGGACTGCCTATCCCCGCTCAACGATATAGTTAGACAGCTAATTGGAGTAGGCGATTAGAGGTCGGGAGACCATGATCACAAAATCAACCCTGTAAATCAGTAATTGGATAACCATAGTTAATTCATGCATGAGATGTGATACATGAAACCCTATACATGTTGCAGCCCTGGAATTTCCAACCATTGTAAGTAAGCTTATTATTTAATTCGTGCATTCTTTTCTTTATAAATAAAAATCAAATACTCTTTCCACTCTTAAATAAATAGTTAGACTAGTATAATTTAGTAAATAGTTAATTGACAAGTCCTTTGAGTTTGATAATTCAGTTATTTTAAGAGCCACTATATTACTTGTGCGACCACGTACACTTGCGTGTGAAATTGGGAGCAACACTAAGAACGTGTATTTGCATCGTTAAAAGATGCAGGTCGAATGGCATCAGTACATTAAATGTACGAGTATGTAATATAGTTGAATAACAAATAACTGAACTGATAAGACTGCAATAGATAAAACATAAACTCAACTGAAGGTAAAGAATTAAAGGAATGAAATCATTTAAAACTTTACAAGAACACTTACTCACCTCTGAAACTCAACATAATAAGTGATATAATAAAACTACACTTTTAATTCTATGTGAGAGATTCTCTAACTGACAACCATTAGTATGAGCTACGTGATGATACAACGTCTCGCCCATGCTACCATAATTTTCGTATACCTTGTCGAGGTATAGAACACCTCAACTAAGTGGATTCACTAAGCTCTTCCCAAAAGCACTTAGGATTCATCTAAAAAGTATGATTTTGTACCCATGTTGGCATACATGGTTTATGAGGAATGCGAGTTGTTTGAACTCATCCTCAAATCGGTTCTCAATACTACTCTCAATATTATATACTCATGCTTAATGTTTAAAAACATACTCTTCCTATGGTTTGAGATAATTGCTCAAACTATCCTCTTAAAAGAGGTAACTGCTTTGAAATATCTCTGAACTCATTAATTCATTTACAAATCAAAGTTTCTCTATTCTCAATGTAAAAACTGATACCTTTAGAAATAGTTAGTTTCCGTATACTCTTACTCAATTCTTATTTCACAACTCTTTCTCAAAAATACATCAAAATAATATTGTGATATGATCATTGATGACTCGGGAAGTCATACTACATAACATTGATGGCATATCTATACCATACTGCTTAAACATTGATGACATACTCGTCTGTCATACTAATCATGTTTTAAAAACTCTTTCTCAAAACACATCTTTACTTCCTCAAAAACTCAATTTAAAACTTAAGTGTTGGCTTTAAAAAGCTTCTCAAGATTTATAACAAAAAATAGGGTTCATGCTGAATTATATACATGAACTAATCAACTCAAGGATCTCAATAACAATATAGAAACTCAATACCCAAAACTCAGAACTCAACGATACTTCTCATCTCAAGAATACTCAATTCATAGGGTTTATGCTGAAATATAGACATGAACGAATCTACTCAAGAATCTTCATGCATAATATATAGCAATTCAATAATTTGGAATAGAATTTCAAACAAAATAAGGAACCCAATAATTCAAATTCAACTCATCTCAAGAAAACTCAAATCTAGGGATAGAAACCTAGATTACTCTTTTACTAATTTGAAAGTAGATGTAGGGCGTGAGGACGAACTAGTACAACACTATGATTGCCTTACATACCTGGAAGAACAAGGTTCTTGAAGAATCTAGAAGAAGAACTTGATTAGAAGCCTTGAAACACTAGCTTGAAGGAGAACAATCAAGAAAATCTTTCTTGAGATTCTTGAAATCTCTATTGCCAAGAATTATGATTTTTATTAGTGATTCATTATTGTATGGAGGAATTTGAGTTGAAAAGAATGGAATTCTTGGAGAAAGACTTACCTTGAAGAAGAATCTTGAAAAAGATTGAAAGAATCTTGAATGGAGTCTTCTAATTTGATTTTTCCTTAGGGTTTGTCCTTAGGGTCTGAGAGAGAAGAGAATGATGAATTAAGAGATGAAAATATGATTGTTTTGGCTTTAATTAGTCAAGAAAATAGTTTAGGGTTTTATTAGAGGTAAAAAGACAAAAACGATCCTTTTTAATATTTTTCCATCTGCTAATTCGTCACTACATTGTATCAGGTTACTAAAATAGTCATAACTTCTTCCTAGTAACTTGGATTGTTATGAAATTTGTGGCGTTGGAAAGAAGATTCAAATACTTTTAATTTGATAGGTTATGGGCCACATAACTCTTTATATTCTAGGAGATACGGTTGTATGAAGTTGACCCAAGTAGAATCTTACATCAAAACTTAATCGTTAAGGAAACTTTCAACTCAACTTTGTGGTAGGGGATTCTAGTGACCTTAATTCATATCCAAATTTATTCCCACACTAAAGAATTTACCTTTACACATATGAGAAATTTAAGAATCACCCGATACGATCTTACATGTAAATAAAGAATAGTTCGGGCCTTAGCTTAGAAATTTTTGGGGTGTTACATGGTGCGTTGCGCCAGGACATAAACTATTGAAGTCAGGCCTTGGCGCTATCCTGGTGCGCCAGCACCCCAACGAATTTTGAAGCTTAAAATAGGACCCCCTAATTTAGATTAGAATTGAGAAATTTCTCCTAAACTTTTCTTGATTCTCAAACAAAACACGATTACATGAGAACTTTCATACAATATCTTCAAAAACATAAATTTTACCAAAGATTCACAACACAAAAGAATCAAAGCCTCCATTGTTAAGGAATTGAACTAAAAATCAAGAACTACGAATGAATCCTTTAGAGATAACAATTTGTTAACTAAATTGAGATGTAGGGCTTGAGGACGAACAATTCCAACACTGTGAGAAGCCTTACATACCTAGAAAGAACAATGTTATTGGCGAAAATCAACAAATCTTGACAAACGCTTGAAACTTAGTTTTTCTCCTCTTGGAACCTTGCTCTAATTTCTCTAAGCGCTAAAGAACGTGAAAAGATGGTTTTACATCTGATTAGACCCTTTATTGGGTGAAGAAAAATGTGGGTAGACTTAGAAGGAAAAGGAAAAGACCAAGCTACCCTTCTAAAAACGATTGAGGTGCCTTAAAAGAGAGTTCTTCACTAAAATGGACATAACTTTTTTACTCTGAGCTCAAAAATAAGCAAACTTGGCGGCCTTGGAAAGAGGACTCAAAGACCTTTAATTTGATAGGTCAAAGGCTACCTAATTCTTTATGGTCTAAGAGATATGCTTGATTGGAGCTGACCCAAAACAAAAACTAATGGTTGACTTGTACAAACCTCTTTTCAATTCTTTTCGATACCCGAGGTGTTACATATACACACTAGTGAAATAATTCATGATTCATGTGGTTGTAATGAAAATTAATAAATTATTTTATTTTATTGTTTATAAAAATAATTCTATGAATTGATAATTTTTAATTATAAAGAAGTAGTATGAAATATTTATATTCAAGTCAGTGACATAAAATACAACGCAAATCTTTGTCTTCATCTGAAACATAATATGTCTTTTCAATTTGCTAAATAGACTTTATATGCATATGGTACAACAAACAATTAAGAGTGCATGAATGAAAAAGTAAATAAAATAAGAGGTCATATTTTGAAACAACAATCTATGTATTAAGTTGAAAACAATATCTTTTGTTTAAATCTTATTTATCTTTTGAGTACTTGATCATTTATGAAAACATCAATTTAGGTATTAATTTATTTTTTTTGAAATTCTACATTACGCCTTTATTATCACATTTGTTTACTATTTATATATTAAAGAAATATTTTTAAAAATAATAAAAAGGAAACAAACGGGAGTTATCAATAATATTTAAGAGTAGAAGTTATAAAGAAGATAAGAGATATGAGTTATCATAACTTTAATATGTAAATTATTATGACATTAAATACATTAATCGTTATGCGCTCATTGATTTTATTTCTAAAAATAAATAAATGACTGAAAATGTAAGGGGTAAAAATCACAAAATAAGAAAAAAAGATAAATAACTAGATTGCATAAGAGACTAGCCATATTACAATCTTAAAGACCACAATTAACTAATATATAGACACAGATTTTCATAATTATGTATCTAAGACATGAAAAAAAAGTGTCAAATAACTTGATCATAAATTTAATTACCTTATGCATGCTCTTAGTAACAACGATTACATGAATACTGTAAAAATCAAGCTAAAAAGATATCAAGAAAACATACAATAAATAAATAAAGGAGAAAGTAATACAATACAAGTATCATTTTTACAACTTCCATTATAAAAAAAAGGGAAAAAGGTCTGAAATATATTTGAACTTTGACCGAAATTGTTGTAACAATACCAAACTTTGGAAAGGACCTTTTAGCACATGCACTATTTAACAGTGTATTTTAAAAGTATATGTGTGCCCACGTGGACATTATAAATATTGCAAAATTATAAATAGTAACGTGTCCACGTGGGTACATATATACATTTAAAATACATTATTAAATAGTGCAGGGGTAAAAGGTCCTCCATAAAGTTTGATATCGTAACAACAATTTCGGCCAAAGTTGAAGTATTTTTCATACCTTTTTCCCAAAAAAAAAAATTAATTCAATAAATCAATTCATAATTCTTCGAACCCTTATTGTTATCGATATTCATTTCACAAGTCGGTCTTCATTGAACAATCTTATTCTTCAAGATTAAAACATGAATATTGTACCTCATGAATATATATATATATATATATATATATATATATATACACACACACTCAGTGGCGGAGAGACCTTACAATGAGGGGGTTTATCTGAACCCCCTTCGGCGGAAAATTATATGACTTATATATGGTTAAAATAATTTTTTAGGTATATAAAGTAGATGTTGAACCCCCTTCAGCTATTTCGTGTGTCTATATTCAGATTTTGAACCCCCTTATTGAAAATTCAAACTCTGCCACTGTATATACTAATTTCTGGACACGTGCATGCACGTGTGTCTCATGCAATATGTTATAAATTCGTTAGAACGGTTAAAATTCAATGAAAATATGTGTGTAATGGGTACTAAAATGCAACAATCTCAAATAAATGTTATGATAATAATTTCTAGAAAATTAAATTAAAGAAGACTAATAGAGAAATATAAAAAAAAATAAACATAGAAGAAAAAAACAACATACGCATCCTTCTTAAGACTTTAATCATAAAATTATATAAATAAAAAAAAGAAATACAAAATCGGTACATAATTTTCCAAGTTTTTGTCAACACCTTCTCTCATATCCAATCAAAATTTAAAAGTTTTATCCATCGAGCCAAACTAAAACATGAATCAAATAGAAAAATCATTTTATTTTCGTAAAGTGATATATAATCAGACTAATGCAGATATATCATATACTTTAGATGTTGATGGACTCACTACTTTAACTATAAAATGAAAAGGATAATTTTGGATGTGAGTTTCATGAAACAAAAACGATGAATTTATATAGATAAAAATAGAGGAATACCAAAAGACATCTTAAAGTTTTAAATTAAATACTATTTGAAGGTTTCAAAGGGCCAAAATAGATAAAAGAGAACAACTTTAAGAATATTAAATATATGCAATGAACCTCCATTAAAATATGAAAGAGTACACAATCCTCCTTTGAACACATGAACTCTCTATTTACTCAATGTAATAAATGATTATCACTAATATTTAAACATGTAATTAACTAAATATTTATAATATTCTAATCTAGTGTAGGGGCAAAATAGTATTTCAACTTTCAACTTTTTTTGTTTCCACTTTTAG
>JAJOOH010018126.1:0-15729 GCA_029582605.1 Solanum gracilifrons
TGAACAGTCTTACTGCATGTTTCTTACTAGTCGATTTCTTATATTATGCGGTGGGTATCGGGTTGACTGATGATGCCTACCAGTACGTGTGGTTGTACTTATACTACTCTTGTTATGCCTTTTTGGCATACTCTGGTTGCAGGGTCAATGATATTTCATAGGTAAAGACGAAGGCAATCTCCAACAACTCCTATTTTTCCTTTAGTGTAGTGAGAGCTGCGTCATGTATTAATTATGTATACCATGTAATCTTAGTAGCTCTTGTATCTATTTAGACTAAATCCATGGGGAAGTTTATTACTTTACAAGTTAACTTGAGTTGTCTTAAAACTCTTTATTTATGAAATCTACATGAATTTCTTTCTATTTTTAGTTTTTCTTAACCTTCCGCATGTTTTAAACTGTTTGGGAATCGAGGGTTCTCCTTCTTAGGTGTTAGAGTCGGTGTCCGTACGGCCCGATGGGTTGGGTCATGACTTATTGGTATCAGAGCCCAGGTTACCAGTCTCCTAGTACAAGAGAAAATGTGGACTAGACTCCTGCGGATTGATGTGTTGACGTCCACACCTAATCTTCAGGAAGCTAGGAAGCATTCTAGGAAATGTTCCATCTCTTCTCTCCTTTCGTATGAGTTGTCGCTTGTGGTATGAGTTGAGTCCAATTGGTATCTCCCGATTCCAATTGGTATCTTAACAGAGTGATCCAGACGCCATAGTCATGGCTGAAGGGACACAAGCAAAGTAAATTGGAACTGAGAAGGTTCCAATTGATATTTGGCCTTAGAGGCTGTATAAATGCATGAATAATCGGTAATGGTCATCTATGGAGCGAACTAATAAATAATTTGGACCTATCTGTGAGCTCTTACCTGAAACTGTGAATGTGTTCTTATTATTATCTAAAATAACTGTTGGTGTGAATGGTATTTTTACTTGGATGCGATGATATGATTATCTGCACATTATGGCTTGCTGAAATTTGATGTGTGCAATATGCTAGACTAAATGTTCGAAACTATGCGAGTTGTAATTGCTTGAGTTTCGTGAACTTGTTGTCGGAAAGAGAGTCATCACTGGGTTAGGTGCAAGGGTCTAGATAAACTACGATGCGATTTGTAAAATGAAATATTGGCGTGAGTTGTGACCGATTATAACCGTGTGAGTGTATGAGCATATTATGGCAATGTGCGGGTTTGTGGTGTTGAATTAATGGAAAGGGATTCTGGAGTGTGTACCATTCGGTTGACTCGGAGTAGACAATGACTATCCTAGCTAGGAGGATCACCCTAAAATGCTTAGTTATAGCTTGGGAATCAATGGGGAATTTTAGAAATGGAAAGAACCCCAGAAAATTGCTGACCTGGGGTACTGTTTCCGTCTGAGCCGTTGGGGTGGGATTATTCCCGCCAGGGCGGGGCCGCTAGAGCGGGATTTTTCCCACAAGACCGGGACAGGATGAGACAAAACCTCAGCCCTATATCCCCTGTTTTTCCCTAGTCACACATATGGACCCCGAATCATATATGGGACAATTCCCACAATCCTATAAGTACTCAACAATAGAACATAAGTTATAATCCTTAATAATTATAAATTAGCTGTGAAAAACAGCAAAAACCAGCATTCATGTGCTTACCAAATATAAGGAAAAAAAAGGAGAAAAATAAAGCATTGTTCATTACAGGCCCAAGAGGGGTGAAACCCAAATCAGAATCCCTGGAAATAGGAAGTGTCACTGCAGGACTCCAGGTCCTCCGGGGGTAGCTCTCCATACCACACCTCGCTCAACCAAGGCAACTCTCGATAATCTCCCAGCTCGAGTCGGGGAAGCTCCTGCTGGGGGACGACGCAAGAGAAGATGACCTTAATGGTTTTCCACATTCGGGACATCAGACGATCCCTCGCTAGACCCTTCTTCCTCTCATGACGCAATTGGCGTTGGAGCATCTCAACCTCGAGAGTAGTGGAGGGCGAAACCGCAGTCGAGACACTAGCATATGAGTCCTCAATCAACTTCGGACGGCCGCCAAGTCCTCCTCCACCCGAGATCCTGCTAGTAGGGGCTGATAGGGTAGGGAGAGTGTTGCCGCCCTCATCATCTTCCCCTCCCTCGTCGTTCGCCTCAGCACCTGCTTGACTGCTACTGGCCCTGTCCATCTTTATCCTCTTACTCCTGGAGGTGGAAGCTTGTCTAATCAATAGAGGGTGAAAAGGGGGATCCATAGGAAGTACCTCGTTAGTGTCCAAGAGTGGTACCCCCGCCCTCTTGCACATTGTAGTCACCAACCCAGGCAGGAAAAACGCCTTCTTGTTGCCCCGGTAGAACACCTTCAATTCTGAGATGATCTGCGTGCCCACATTTGGTCCAATTCCTTCTATAGCACACGCCACCACTAGAGCCTAGGGAAAAGTCATGTCAGTACGGTTTTCATATGGGTGGATCCTCCTGGTAACCAAGTGCAACCACTTTTAGCATCCGGTGACCAGTTAGCACTGGAGATGCTCTTTGTAGTGTCCCAATAGGCCCGGTACCAGCGCACATGATCCACTATTGTATCCTTCAACCATCCCAAGTCCATCTCTCTAAGCTTGGCCTCGAACTGCGTATTGGGACCTCGAGCACATAATTGATGAATGGAGTGTTCAGGGGGATGTCAACTCCCCAGATGTAGATGGTAGGGTGAGGGTCATCCCAGCGGATGGTAGGAAGGATAGTATAGAACTCCCTCACCCAGTTGGAGTGCGCAACAGGGGAGCCTTGGTTAGTGGGGCCCAACAAAACTCCATCAGATGAGCATGAAAGGCGGGCGCCTTCTCCTTTAGGTTCAGTAAATGGAAACCCCTCTCACAACAGAACTTGATGTTTCGGTGGTCGTTGTACCTTTCCCGACTAATAGCATTGCAAAACCGGATGAAAGGCAGATTCTTTTTGTTAAAACCAACCATTTTAGACAAGCCTGCAAAATTTAGGAAGTGAACACGTTAGAAATCCATGGGATTAGAAAATTTTTGGCTAAGAAAAGAAAATTTTCTGATTTGAGTGGCAAGGGGCCACTGCACCACTGAATCCCACCATAGTGATGTTCCGTGAGATCTTAGCACATTTGATGCTCAAAACTAAGGATTATTGCGAGAATCGAGTGTATTTATGTGGATATGATGTGTTTGGTGATGTTTGTACAGGTAAAATAGGTGGACGTGAAAGAGAAAAGAAGAGAAGAAAATGCAAGATGGAAATTGGGATTCTAATATCCAAAGTGAAGACCACGGAGCCTTAGACGGACCATGGTCCTCCTGACGAGCCGTGAAGATGCTTGTGGTTACTATCCAGTGGGCATACTTTTCAAAGTGAAGGTTGATGTTAGCCAAGTAAAGATCACAGACGCCCAGACGAGCCGTGGAGATCATGACGGGTCGTGTTAGAGCTCGTGGAGTTGAACCAGTGATCAGGCATCAAGGAGTTAAAATGAGAGTTGACCAAGTGAAGACCACAAATACCCAGATGGACCATGGTCCCTATGCCGATCCATGGTGTTGTCCGTGGTGCTTTTCCAGTGTGCAGGCCTTGAAGACCCAAGTTTTGGGAAGTGCCAAGTAAAGACCATGGAGGGCTTCACGGACCGTGAAGCCCTTGACAGACCATTAAAGCACTCGTGAAACTGCGTGACAGACCAGTCCTACTTCGAGTAGGACTCTTTTTAGACATATAATTTGTATTAATTAGGTCGTATTTTGTTTTTATCTCGTCATATCTGGAACGAGCGACTGACTTTTGAACACTCTCGACTTTGGTTTTAAATTATTAACGTGGAATCGATCTTCGTAGTTAGATTTTACTTTTCTGAATATCAAGAGTTCGTTGAATTTTGCAGATTTTTGTAAGTGATCTTCTTTAATGTTTTCATTACTAATATCTGTTTGTTCAGTAGAAATCATGAGTGGCTAAACACCACAACTAGGGTTGTGGGAACCATGACGGAAATCTAAACGTGAATTCTTAAAACGAGTAGAAGGTGAATTGTATTTGCAAGATCTAACTCAACATTCGTTAATCATTTAGTCTAATGAGTGCACACATTAGAGTAAGCCTGAATCTATCATTTGTTCGAGAAAAAAGAGATAGTTAGTAAAAAGTGGAGTTAACCTGATAAAATGGCGTTAAAGGTCGAGTTCGAGAGAATAGAACTTTAATATCATTGTATGCGAGGGTAGAATTTGTTACCACTCGAGGACCGAGAGGAATTGAGTGGAAATTATCTAACTAGACTGAGAAGTGGTAGATATAGTCAACTTGCCTATAAGTTGTAAAGACAAACTCATATGAAAACTCAATTATGAATGAACACTAGATGTAACGTTTTGGGAAACACAACCCTGGTTTCATTAATTTATCATTACAATTTTGGAATAAATACTCTGTTAACTATTAACTTAAATTTTTGTTATTCAATATTGGTTACTGGACTTTTCAACCAAACCCAATTTATTTTCTGTAATTACCCTCTTTAGGAAATAATAACAACATTTGGGTAAACGCGCCAGTGAAATCATTTATGGGAAGAAATTCTCTGTGGGATCGACCTCAATTCATGTTGAGTTCTATAAATTGACTTTGACCGTTTATAATTCTTAATTAAGGTGTAAGTTTGGCCTTATCAAATTTTGGAGCCGCTACAGGGTAATTTCAATTCAGAAATATTTTATTAGCAGTTATTCAAATCGTAGTTATATATTTCCTAATTTTATGTCTTGTTCTTTGTTTGTGTTTATTATAGGTAAGTTTGACAGTGTATGCCAAAAACCAGAAGTAAGGGAGATCCTTTGATTCCTTATGATCCAGAACTTCGGAAAACAATTCGCAAGATGGTGAATGCGCAAGAACTTAAGCTCAAAGGCAAAGACTGGCTTTGACGCTGACACCGCTGCAAGTGGTGCTTTGCAACATGCTGTGAACAATCCACCTAGGGCTGTGGAAGATAATGTAGGAGTGAATGAGATAGATCCTCCCCACCGTCAACCACTAGCTCCAAGAGGTCGAGCACAACAACCAGCTCACATGGCGTTCAAAGAGGATGACTTAGATTTGGATGGAGCTGGAGCCACATGAGCGATAGTGTTACCTGTACTACCTCTAGGTGTGAAGTTTACAATCACCAGCATAATGATTCAATTGTTGGATTTGAAAGGTATGTTCAGGGGTGCAGCTGGTGATGATGCGAATCAACATCTGATGAACTTTGTAGCGATATGCAAATCGCAGGAAATTCCTGAGGTTAGTCAGACAAGTATGAGGTTGAGGCTATTTCCATTGTCTCTCATTGGGGAGGCAACTAATTGGCTGAGTAAGATGCCAGATGATTCAATTAGGACCTGGACTAAATTGAAGGAGGCTTTCCTGGAACGATTGTATCCTAAATCAAAAGAGCTCCAGATGAAGGATGAGATAAGTGCTCACAAGCAATTAACAGAGGAAGCAATGCATGATACATGGTGGAGGTTCAGCCAAAAGCTGAAAAAGTGCCCAAACCATGGTTTCACTGAGAGACATTTGAAACAGGCTTTTTATAGATCATTGAATTATGTTACTAAACCTGTTGCTGATGCACTGTGTGGAAGATCATTCATGAGGAAACCATTCTCAGAAAGTATGCATGTGATGGATGAAATGTCCAAGAACAATATAGCATGGTACACCAGAGATGCTAAGGTAGGAGATCTTGGGTTCACATTTGAAATTTCAGCTGAACAGTATAGAAGAAAAGAATAAAGAGATCAGGACATGGCACACATGAGAACCCAGATAGATCTACTCACAAAGCACATTGTTGCAAGTTCTGAGAAGGTAAATGATGTAGCGACCCCAAACAGGTCAGGACATCGATCTAGATTAGGAAGCCAAATATTTGGGAAACCAAGGAGGGTTCTGGAATTATAACTCGGGAAACAAATGATATAATTCTAGAAACGCAGGTCGGAACTACTCTAGGGAAGGGCAGTATGAAAGGCCAACAAATAGAGATCAAGGAAACAAGCAGAATAGAGATGGCTACAGAAATGATTGTAGTGGTATTTATCTGCCACTAGGTAATAGAGATCGTGCAAGTGGTAGTTCCAGTGGGTCCAAGCTAGAAGACATGTTGGCTAAGGTGTTGCAAAAAGTTGAATCAACTGATGCCGGGGTGAAAGATATGAAGAGTGATTTCTCTAGCTTGAGTCAATCAGTAGATTCTCATTCCATATCCATTAAGAAGATAGAGCAATAGTTGGGGCAGTTATCAACATCACTAAACCAGAGAAAGAATGGGTCACTACCAAGTGACACTATTCAGAATCATAAGAATGACGGACATTGCATGGCTATCATCACCAGAAGTGGTAAGATCCTAAATGAACCAATTTCTACAGGTACTGAGCATGAACAGGGCTTAGAGCAAAGCGAAAAAGAGGAGGTTGAATCTGGATAGGTACATGATGTAGAAGAGGTACAACCAATGGAGAAGCTAACATGAGCAAATGAGAAAGGGGTTGAAGTAACTATGCCTTTACAACAGATACCAAGACCACCTCCTCCATTCCCTCAAAGGCTTAAAAAGAAAGCTGAAGATGGAAAATTTCTCTAAGTTCATAACCATACTTAGACAACTATCAGTAAACATACCATTGGTGGAAACTTTGGAGCAAATGCCATGATATGCAAAGTTCATGAAGGACTTGGTCATGAAGAAAAGAGCTGTAAGTTTTGATTTATCTGACAATATTTATCACTATAGTGCTATTGCCATAAGATCTCTGGTGCAGAAAAAAGAGGATCCAGGTATATTCACTATAGCATGCACCATCAGTTCATTTGAGTTTGCCAAGTCCCTATGTGACTTAGGGGCCAGTATAAATCTGATGCCGCTGGCCATTTACAAGCAATTGGGTTTAGGAGTTCCAAAGCCCACATCGATGAGGTTGATGATGGTAGACAGATCGGTGAAGCGACATCTGGGCATCTTATGTGACATGCTTGTAAAAGGTGGACAACTTCATTTTCCCGGCTGACTTCACAATTCTGGATTGCGAAGTGGACTTTGAGGTTTCCATAATCTTGGGAAGGCTATTTCTGGCTACATGACGAGCTTCGGTTGATGTTGAGAGTGGAGAGCTGAAATTCAGACTCAACAATGAGGAGGTAAAATTTAAAATTTGCAGGTCTATGAAGAAGCCTCAAGACATGAGTGTGGTGTCTGCAATAGAGGTCTTTGATGAAGGAGAGCTGGGATTTGCCATTGAGGATATGATGGCTGTTGAAACTTTAGCGCCGTGATTATGAACTTTGACGCAGACTATCGACATGACTATGTGGAGACTGTGAATGCTTTATAGGGTATGGGAGCACATTCTTATGCTCCAATAAAGCTAGATCTGGATTTTTAAAATAGGCCGAGCCCTCCAGTGAAACCATTCATTGAGAAGCTACCTGTGCTGGAACTGAAACAGTTACCCAGTCACCTGAGGTATGTATTTTTGGGTGCTAACAATACTTTACCAGTTATCTTGGCTACATATTTAAATGATGAATATGTGCAAGCGGTGATTAAAGTGCTGATAAGGTACAAAAGGGCAATTGGGTGTACCATTGTTGACATCATTGGAATACCTCTGGGTATTTGCACTTATAAGATCAAACTTGAGGAGGAATGCAGCCCAAGCATAGAGCACCAGAGAAGGCTAAATCCACCAATGCAAGAGGTGGTAAAAAAGGAGATCATAAAGTGGCTAGATGCTGGGGTGGTATACGCTATTTCTGATAGTCATTGGGTTAGCCCAGTGCAGTGTGTACCCAGAAAGGGTGGTATGATGGTAGTGGCAAATGCAAAGAATGAGTTGACTCCGCAGAGACCAGTCACTGGATGGCGAGTATACATGGACTACATGAAGCTGTATAAGTGAACCTTGAGAGATCACTTTCCAATGCCATTCATGGACCAGATGCTTGATAGGTTGGCTGGCAAAGGGTGGTATTATTTCATAGATGAATACTCGGGGTATAACCAGATATCAATTGCCCAGAAGATAAGGAGAAAGCGACTTTTACATGCCCTTATGGCACCTTTGCATTCAAACGCATGCCATTTGGGTTATGTAATTGATAGTCTGCACGACCTAGTAATTTACTGATTTTAACTTTTCGCCTAAGTGTGAAACAAGTTGCCTAACGTGTTCCAACAAAGCAGTAAGGACAGTAAGTAAAAATACAATATTTTTACGTGGAAAACACCCGGCTTAAAAGGTGTAAAAAACTACTACCTGTACCCCTACATGATTTAACTCCAACTTCACTAAATCACTGAGCCTTCACAAAAGATAGATTACAAACTTTGCAACCTAACTTAACTTCAAGTTATGGATTTAGATTACAACTCTTGTAATCCTAGGAACTAAATTTAATTCCTAACCTTCAACACAAACCTCCCAAGGTATGTGTTCCCAACTCTTCGAGTTATCACAACCTGAAGACAACACTTCTAATTTAGTTTATAACTCACTGAACTAAGATTACATCAAGACTTAATCACAAAGAAAAACTCCTAACATGTAAAATATGTAGAAGGATTAGGTTCTTCGATGTGTTCCTTCTATGTGTTCCTTCAGTTCGTTGGTAGCATTTGCGAAGTGAATTTCTCAATTGCTCTTTTTGCTCTGTAAGTGCACACCTATTCTGGACGACTTCACCTCTATTTAAGCACAATCCTTCATAGAATTATTTTTTACTTCAAACTCCTCATTGACTCGAACTCTCTTGACTTAGAGTTCTACTTCAAGTAAGACTCATTATTCAATTCAAACTCCTTGCTTCTTTAGACTCCTTTTTCTAATTACATTCATTGATTCTTTTGTATTGTAGTGAAACTCCTACACTTCAATTCAGCAGTAATTTGAAGAGTTCTACTTTAAGTAAGACTCCTTGTTCAATTAAAATTCTTTGCCTCTTTAGACTCCTTCTTCAAATCAAACTCATTGATTCTTTCTCTTCAATTCATCAGATGTTTATTTCCTTGGGTTTTCTCACGAAATTAACATTATCCATTTCTTTATTTTTGCAGTCTTGTCTTTGTTCATTCTAAAAACTTTCTTGAATTTAACTGCTCGTGATAGTGCACCTTTGGACCATATTGACTGACGTGATTCGTCTTTCTTTGTCAATCATCAAAACTACATAAATCCCAACAAATTCCCCCTTTTTGATGATGACAAACTTCTTTTTCTTTGTTCATTCAAACAATTTTATCTGTAGACACTGAAGCATGAAATACTAACATGAAACAAGTTAGTCAATGGGTTATAAACACTGCATAACTCTTATCTTCCCACTTTTGGCATCATTGAAAAGCTATGTAAATCCTATAATATACGAGCTAGATTGATCAGTTAAACTATTCAAGGCCACTGGCTATCACCAAAACAATCAGATAACGACTTCATGCAATATAATAATGTATTATAGAGAGCAAGAACAAGAGTCATTAAAGCAATAGATAATCATTCCATTAAACTGCCAGATAATGTACTATATAAGATCGAAGTCATAACGAATGAAGCAAAAACTATTGAGCACTAATCAAAAAACAAACACTGGACAAGAGTAGAATAAAGCTAGAGACACTAACATTGAAAAGTGAAGAGAAGAATGGAAAAGTGGCAATAATTGTGTCAACCAACGAATAATTTCAGCATTTTCATCCCTTTCTTCATGAAGAATAGCCTGTAGAGCTTAAATTCTTATCCGTAGGACATTTTTTTTTTCTCATAAGCTGCATGAGTAGCCTCCAATTCAGCAATTTTATTAGTGAAAATATTACTTCAACCTTTTCTTTGGAGTATCAATTTTTCTCACGAGGCATGTAGATCAACATGGTTCATATATTGAATAACCTTTTTTTTTCTTTTTCTTTTTTCTTTTTCTTTTTCATTTGAAATGTCCATGCCTAGATTGAAATTGAGTATTCCTCAAAAATCACTATGGGAATCATGTCATTTTTTTTTCATGCTAGCTCTAAGATCTTCTTTAATAATGGCATCCTCTTGACACTTATGATTTCTAGATGGGAGTTCAAGGTGGAATAGAAAAAAAAGATGTGTTTCTGGAGTTGGTTCTTCCTCATGAACTGAAAATGAGGAACTAGATTTCCCTTCTCAAATGAGAATTATATATGTACTAAGTTAAGAGCAATTTGAAGAGGACATCATCACAAATATAAAAAGATGTACTTTGGTGAATATTTGATTTAAACTTGAAAAATAATAATCAAGAGGGCAAAGTGAGAGAGAACAATTTGGAAGAATAAGACTCATGAGCTTTGCCGATTATTTTATTCTGTATTAGAACAATTAATACATGAAACTTGAGTGCTCAACTGTTTCACTTTGTACAATATTAACCTTCATCAATATATAACATACCTGATAAGAGAAATTTTGTGATCATTGTTGCTTGTTTTCACCATTTCTCTGCACAATCTAATACAAAATTAGGTTAAAACAAGTCAAGGATCTGGAATTGGGACACACAAATAAATGTGTAAGACTGAATTGAATAACATTTTAGCTCATAAAATTAAGGAGAACAATTATTCTAGCCAATCATTGAGGGGAGTTCATGCAATCTTAATCATCCCCAAGTCTAACTTATTCTTTTCATAATGCTCCCTACTTAGTGTCACAATCCATCAATTATTGTTTGACAAAGAACAATGTGATCCAGCAACCACATACTTTTGTGGATAAATCAGTTTCAAGATTCATTATTCCCCCTATCAATATGTCATTCGTCTGTTCAACAAATGAAACATGTGGTGCAACGTGTTCCCATGCACTTTCATCAGTTTCACTTTAATCCTCTTTTTTTTTTGCTTCCCCTTTACACATGCATTAGCTCCACTTTTTTCTTCCTTTTTTTTTTAATGACACATTCCCCCTTTTTGAGAAGTGAGCGAAAGTAACTTTTGTTTGACTTCATTGATATCTCTTAAGCAAGAAATATCTATGAATTAAATCACTTGCTTCCTTTCAGCTTCACCTGCAAATTAGCTTAAGCGTTAGTCTTAGGAACCCAGACAAGCTTGGGTCCTTTCTTATGATCAAAAGGGTGAATCAGATTTCTTCTCGCCCATCTAGGCAACTGGTTAGTGGACCTGTTTCTACCAACAGGTATAAATCTGTTTCTATTTGCGAATTTGATATTTCTTTTTCTAAAATCATTAGCAACTGGACACTCAGTAGTTGGATGACTAATTTTACCACAAATATAGCACAAATCTTCAGAGATAGTATTTTCTTTATGGAATCCTATACCAGCCTTCTCATTGTGCACCCTATCACTCAATTTCTTAATAATTCTGGAGGAATTCATCCATCTATTAGACTTTTCAAGATTCATTTTTAACCTGAAAATTTCTAGGTTCAATTTTTTCACATTATCTTTTCCATAGATTTTTTTTTTTTTGCATTCTTTTAAATCATGTTGTAATTTCTTCTCAGTATCATTTATCTTCTCTTTTTCAATAATGGACAACTTAAGAATTTCAGATTTCAAATTCAACTTTGATGACTTAAGTTTATTAACCTGTTTCTTTAGAGAACAATTTTCTTCTTCAATTATAGTTTTGCAGTTTTTGAGATCCATGCACTCAAATTTTTGATCTGCAAAATCTTTAAATAATTGATCTCTATCATAGGTTAATTCTTCAAAATCATGAAATAAGCTACTTATCATGCTAATTAGTTCTCTTTTAGACAAAAGATGCATTTTTTCTTTAAAGTCAAGGATACTTACCTCAGAGTTTGCTTCTTCTTCTTCCACGTCTGAATCTCCAATAGCCATGAAAGCGATCTCATCTACCTTTCCATCATCAGTATGTTCTGATCCTATTTCTTCGTGTGCGTCCATGAGAGTATCCCAAATTTGTTTTGCAGTTATGCAACTAGATATTCGGCGATACTCATTTGGTCCAAGGCCACAAATAAGAATAAACTTAGCTTTGACATTCTTTTCAAGAATCTTGAAGTCAGCCTCCTCGTATTCATTCTTTTTCTTTTGTACGTCATTATTTTCAGCTTCCTTCTTAGTTGGGTATTTTGGTCCATCAATAACTATATTCCAAAGTTCAGAATCCTCAGCCTGAATAAAAGTTTCCATCATTGCTTTCAACCATGAGTAGTACTGGCCATTGAATAACAGAGGCTTGTTGATATCTTGTCCTTCACAATATCCGAGTAGAGGAGCAAAATTCATCTCGATCTATTCTTAAGTGGTTAAACTTTTGACAAGAAAACCTGCTCTGATACCAATTGATAGTCTGTACGACCTAGTAATTTACTGATTTTAACTTTTCGCCTAAGTGTGAAACAAGTTGACTAACGTGTTCCAACAAAGCAGTAAGGACAGTAAGTAAAAATACAATATTTTTACGTGGAAAACATCCGGCTCAAAAGGTGTAAAAAACCACGACCTGTACCCCTACAAGATTTAACTCCAACTTCACTAAATCACTGAGCCTCCACAAAAGATAGATTACAAACTTTGCAAACTACCTTAACTTCAAGTTATGGATTTAGATTACAACTCTTGTAATCCTAGGAACTAACTCTAATTCCTAACCTTCAACACAAACCTCTTAAGGTATGTGTTTCCAACTCTTTTAGTTATCACAACTTGAAGACAACACCTTTAATTCAGTTTATAACTCACTGAACTAAGATTACATCAAGACTTAATCACAAAGAAAAAATCCTAACACATAAACTCTGTAGAAGGATTAGGTTCTTCGATGTGTTCCTTCTGTTCGTTGGTAGCACTTGCGAAGTGAATTTCTCAATTGTTCTTTTTGCTCTGTAAGTGCACACCTATTCTGGACGACTTCACCTCTATTTAAGCACAATTCTTCATAGAATTATTATTTACTTCAAACTCCTCATTGACTTGAACTCTCTTGACTTAGAGTTCTACTTCAAGTAAGACTCATTATTCAATTCAAACCCTTGCTTCTTTAGACTCCTTCTTCAAATTACATTCATTGATTCTTTTGTATTGTAGTCAAACTCATACACTTCAATTCAACAGTAATTTGAAGAGTTCTACTTTAAGTAAGACTCCTTCTTCAATTAAAACTCTTTGCCTCTTTAGACTCCTTCTTCAAATCAAATTCATTGATTCTTTCTCTTCAATTCATCAAATGTTTATTTCCTTGGGTTTTCTCACGAAATTAACATTATCTATTTCTTTATTTCTGCACTCTTGTCTTTGTTCATTCTAAAAGCTTTCTTGAATTTTACTGCTCGTGATAGTGCACCTTTGGACCATATTGACTAAAGTGTTTTGCCTTTCTTTGTCAATCATCAAAACTGCATAAATCCCAAGAGTAATGCACCAACAACTTTCTAGAGGTCTATGATGTCCATCTTTTCGGACATGGTTGAAGACACTTTGGAAGTGTTCATGGATGACTTTTTTGTGGTAGGTGATACTTTTGATGACTGTTTGTTAAATCTTAGAAGGGTTTTACAGAGATGCGAGGAGGCGAATTTAGTGCTGAACTGGAAGAAGTGCCATTTCATGGTTAAGGAAGGTATAGTTCTTAGTCACAAGGTGTCACCTAAGGGAATAGAGGTTGATAAAGCTAAGATTGAGGTGATTGAAAAATTACCTCCACCTATCTGCGTGAAAGGTATTCGAAGTTTTCTGGGCCATATTGTAGGTTTCTATAGGCGTTTCATTAAGGATTTCTCTAAGATTGCACATCCCTTGTGAAAAATGTTAGAGAAAGAAGTGAAATTCATTTTTGATGATGCATGCCTGAAAGAATTCAGATGCCTAAAAGAGAAAATGGTCTCTTCCCCTATTATCATTGGTCTTGACTGGGCGGAACCATTTGAAGTTATGTGTGAAGTCAGTGGTACTGCCTTGGGAGTTGTGCTGGGGAAGAAGTGCAACAAGATGTTCCACCTGATCTACTAAGCTAGCAAGTTGCTGAACGGAGCACAACGTAACTACATCTTTACTGAACATGAACTACTGGCTGTGGTTTATGCCTTTGTGAAATTCAGAGCACACTTGTTGGGTACTAAGGTGATAGTTCATACAGCTCGTGTAGCTCTGATATATCTCATGGCAAAGAAAGATGCAAAGCCAAGATTAATCAGATGGGTGCTGCTGCTTTAGGAGCTTGACTTTGAGGTCAAGGATAGAAGAGGGTATGAAAATCAGGTGGCTGATCACCTGTCCAGGTTGGACGCTGAAAAGAAAGAGGAACTTGAATTGATCAATCAAAACCCCTTCCCAAACTGTACATGCTTGAGCACTGAGATATTTTCGTGAGTTCCTCTTATATATCAATGACTCATTCCCAGATGAGCAGGTATTAGCTACAACTCTTGATCTTGTTCCTCGGTTTGTTGATTTTACTAACTTCCTTGTTAGTGAGTTAATTCCTGAAGGGCTAACGTTTCAGCAGAGAAAGAGGTTCCTACATGATGTGGGTAAGTACTTTTGGGATGATCCTTATTTGTACAGGGTGTGTACTGATAACATTATTAGGTGATGTATCCCTGAGGCTGAGATGCTACATATCCTAGAGGTCTGTCACTCCTCTCCAGTTAGTGGCCATTATGGAGGTGCTCAAACAGTCCACAAGGTACTTCAGAGTGGGTATTACTAGCCTACAATTCATCAGGATTCAATTGATATAGTGAAGAGTTGTGATGTATGCTAGCAGCAAGGAGCTATCTATCATCGCCACGAGCTACCAATGACACCCATTCTGGAGGTGGAATTGTTTGATGTATGGGGAGTTGATTTTATGGGCCCATTTATGAGCTCTTATGGGCAAAAGTACATATTGGTTGCAATGGACTATGTCTCGAAATGGGTTAAGGCAGTTGCTCTGCCTGAGAATGATGGAAAAAGTGTTGTTCGGTTTCTAAAGAAGAATATATTCTCAAGGTTTAGTACACCCAGAGCAATTATCAGTGATGTAGGGTCTCATTTCTGCAATAAGGTATTCAGTGCTCTTCTGGCTAAATATGGGGTTAAACAGCACAAGGTGTCAACACCTTATCACCCGCAGACAAGTGGCCAAGTGACGGTATCAAATAAGGAAATAAAGGCTATTTTGGCAAAAACAATGAATGCTAACAGGACAGATTGGGCAAGAAAGTTATGATGCGCTATGGGCATATCAAACAGCTTTCAAGACACATATTAATATGTCTCCATATCAGTTGGTATTTGGAAATGCATGTCATTTGTCGGTTGAGCTTGAGCATAAGGCACTCTGGGCTTTAAAGAAGTTGAACCTTAGTTGGAGTGAAACTGTGAAACTAAGACTAGATCAGATCAATGAGATGGATGACTTCCATTTAAGAGCATATCAGAAGTCTGCACTGTACAAGGAGATGATGAAGCTGTATCATGATAAGCATATTGAGAAAAGGACCTTTCGTCCTAGTGACTTGGGGTTAACCTCTCGTGAACCTTAGGTAACTTTTTCCTATCCAAGTTTTGTTCACGGCTGCTTTCACGGAACGTGGTGCTTGATGAGTCCTTGATTTGGAATCTTTTAGGGGTTTATTTTAATACATTTAGTATCCTCAAATGCATATTTTGTCTCAATACTGATGAAAATCCTTGAGTTTCAAGTATTTGGAGTTAGAGACTAAGCATGGACACTATTGTGAAGAAAGGAACAAG
>JAJOOH010018139.1:0-11510 GCA_029582605.1 Solanum gracilifrons
AATTCGGGTGTTAGACCCACTTTTTGCCGAGATGCCCTCGCTTGGGAATTTCAAATTTTCAGTTAAGTCCAAACATTGAAAATGGTTCGATTGCCTGTCACGTTTGCGTGTATGGGGGTTCAGAATGGATTCAGAGCACCTAGTCGGAGATTTGGAACTCGGCTAAATCACCTGATGTTCATTAGCTGGTGCAAGCTAATTTTCTCTTCGCGATCACGTGCTCTTTGGTAGCATTCATGAAGTCGTAGGCCTTAGTGCTTCACGACCGCATGGCCAGTTTCCTCAGTCGCAATGAAAGGTTGACCTTCATTGGTCATCGCGATTGAGAGGCAGGGTCACCGCGATCGCGATTGTTAGACTCTTAATAAGTTACGATCATGACCCTCCTTCTAACGACCACGGTGATGAGTTGAGGTTTCTCTTTATAAATAAAGACAGACGCGATCACCGTTAGTTGGAGAAGTGTATTTGTGATTTCTTGGTCATTTTGAATCTGATTTGGGTGATTCGAAGTCCCACACATCCGTAATTATTGAGGCTACGCTGTGGTGTGATTAGGTTGTGTTAGTGAGCCCTTGTTTGAAGTAAAATTGGTGTTTTAGTTGCTTCCCAAAGCCTATGTAGCTTGAATTTAGTGCTTGCTTTGCATGTTATTGTTGTGGCTACTTCGGGCCTCAAATTGCATTAACTGTTGGAACACAAGTTTGAGGCAATAGTTTAGGACCTCTTGACGGAGTCAATTTGGGAATTCCTGACACGGATCCAACAATTCTCGTTTGACTCGAACATTGGTTTATTTCCATCTTATGTGTTTTTAGTTTCTAAATGACTGTACTTACATAGTAACCCCATTTTTGATAGTGTGGCAACATCCGAAGGCCGTTTAGAAAGGAAAAGCTTAGGCTTTGTGATTTTGAGATTACGCGGTTGACTTATAGGTAGATTTGGACGGACTAGGTCCTTGTAAAATGGAATAGCAAACTTGAGTTTGATAATCTGAGCCTTAGCTTAGGCATTATCATTTCTTGTGGACCTTCTATACTCTCTCTCCATATTTCTTCAGCTTTGAGGGGTTACCGGAGGTTCGTGCTATTGCGATCTTTGGAGATTGGGTTGTGCTTGCTTGGGAGCTTTCTATTGATACCATTGGGTGTGAAAATGGATCTACGATGGCTTGAAGCCTACTTAAGGTCCTCTTCGGAGTTGATACACCCCCGAGTCACTCTTGCTAATTGGGTGGTATGCCCCTTGGAATGGACTAGGTGGTTGGGCGGCCTTGGTATCTGAGATCCTCTACAGAGTCGACACGTCCCCAAGTCATTCTTGCTAGCTAGGAAGTATGCCCATGTGAGTGGACTATTTGGCTGGGCTGCCTAGATCTGTTTTCATTCTGCCTAGCTGAGATGGGAGTTGACTGGTTTTGTTGATTGTCACTCTTGCTAGCTGGGCTAGGAGTTGGCTGGTTCTTGGTTACCTAAAAAAGTCACCTAGGGCCCAGGTAACACCTGGGGTTCCTAGCTCGTGATTGCAGCTGGAGCTATGCTACTAGAGGACCAAAAAATGCTTAAAGTATTCTTTAGACTTTCACATCCAAGGTTTTTTAGGGCTGTAAGTGAGGATGCCACGAGTTTCTTACTACCTGCCGGGAGCGGCTTCATATCTTAGGATTACTGGAGTAAAGAAGAGCTAACTTCACTACATATCAGCTTGATGACCCGGTCAGACAATGGGGGTGTACATTTATTGAGACCAAGGTAGTTGGTTCCCCTCTGGTCACTTGGACCGAGTTCTCTGAGCCCTTCTTAGCTAGATTCATCCCTCATAGCACTTAGATCACCTATGGGATCAGATCTCTATGTTGGAGTTGGGCTTTATGACCGTGTCAAAGTATGAGATGAGGTTTCACGAGCTCTCTCATCATGCTACCATGATTTTACCTACTGAGGAAGAGAGCTTTCAGTGTTTTGTTCATGGATTGAGACTCTAACTTTGGATTGAGACTCAGTCCCTGTCTCTGCAGGCCACTTTTTTCTGCATTTTGTTGATTTTCACCAATATTATTGATGAGCTACATCGTGAGGCCCATGGGGGCAGTTACAAGAGAGAAAGACATGGGGGTAGCTATAGTGGGTCCTGCTCTAGGCCTAGAGAGGCATATGATAGGGTTCAATAGCGATTTCAGCACGGACAACCCACTCGGCCTATTCAGGTTATATGGCAAAGCTCAGATAGGGATCGATATAGCTAGAGTGAGATTGGATCTACCCAGATTCATAGGTCCTAGGCTAGTGCTTCATGCCATGGTGGCCATTCTTCTGGGAGCAGAATATCTTTGGGTTGTTTTAATTGTGGTGAGTTAGGTCACCGAGCCAAAGATTTCCCTATACATAGACGGATTGATCTAGTTCCACAACCAAGTCTACCAGCACAACCACCAATATATCTAGCTAAGGTCGAGGTTAGCATCACGACCATCATGGTGGAAACAAAGGTATTTTGGGTGGTCCCGGGGAGGTACTGATGGCCAGGGCAAAGGCGGGCAGGGTCATTTCTATATAGCTCCAGCAAGGGTTGAGGCTGAGGCATCAGATGATGTGATCACATGAACGATTCTTTTATGCCATCAGCCAAACTCGACTTTATTTGACCTTGGTTCTACATATTCTTACGTGTGTGTATTATTCTTCTCATTTTGGGTATGAGTTCTAAGCCTATGGAAGCATTGTTACGTGTGTCGATCCCCGTGTGTGAGTCTTTAGTAGTGGATCAAGTGTTTTAATCTTGCTTAGTTACTAACCAGGGGTGTGTCACCCGAGATGATATTATATTGATAAATATGCTAGATTTCAATGTGATTCTGGGCACGAATTAGTTATTCCCCTATCATGCAATTTTAGATCATTTCTCTAAGACTGCTACCTTAGCCATGCCTGGTATTCCTTCGGTGGTGTGGCAGGGCTCCATTAGTAGCACACCGGTAGTAGTGATCTCTTTTATTCAGGCTCGGAGGTTAGGGGCTAGCATATATCTGTCCTATTTAGCCTATGTGTGTGATGTGAGTAGGGAGGTCACTTCAGTTGAGCTTGTGCTTGTTGTTCGAGATTTTGTAGATGTGTTTCCTACTAACCTACCTAGCCTACCCCTAGAGCATGATATTAACTCTCCTTTTGAGGTTGAGCCGAGTACTCGGCCTATTTCTAATTTGTCGTACTAGGTGGCCCCTATAGAGCTCAAGGATCTCAGTGTTCACCTTTAGGATCTCTTAGGTAAGGGATTCATTAGGCCTAGTGTATCGCCTTGGGGCATTCCCATTCTCTTTTTGAAGAAGGACAATATGATGCGTATGTGTATTAATAATAGGCAGTTGAATAAGGTGACTGTGAAGAACCGCTAACCGGATTGATAATTTATTTGACCAGCTTTACAATGCCACAATGTTTTTCAAAGATTGATGTGATGTCTGGTTACCATCAACTGAAACATAGGGTAGAAGACATCCCTAAGACCATATAGGACTCGATATGGCCACTATGAGTTCCTAGTGATGTCTTTTGGGTTGACTAATGCCTCTGCCGCCTTTATGGACTTTATGACACAGGTGTTCAGGCCTTGTCTTGATTTGTTCTTCATCGTGTTCATAGATGACATTTGGTAAATCTGCAGAGAGGAGTGATCATGAGCAACATCTAAGGATTGTGCTCCATACTTTAAGAGATCGACGACTTTATGCCATGTTCTCAAATTGCGAGTTTTGGCTTGAGTCTGTAGCATTCTTAGGGCACATAGTGTCTAAGGATAGCATCATGGTATCTACGATTAAGATTGAGGCTATTCATGATTGGACTAAGCCTACTTCAATTACTAAGGTTCAGACCTTCATCAGTTTTGCAGGCTACTACAAACGGTTTGTTGAAGATTTCACCACCATTGCTGCACGTTTGACCTGGTTGACTCACTTTCATGTGCCTTTTGAGTGGACTGAGGAGTGTGAGTTAAAATTTTGGAAGATCAAGGAGTTGCTGACTATTGCGCCTATATTGACTCTTCCAGTTGAGGGATAGGACTTCATGGTCTATTGTGATGCATTCAACATCGATTTGGGTTGTGTTTTCATGTAGAGTGGCCAGGTTATTTCTTATGCATCAAAGAAGCTTAAACAATATGATCACATCTACCCTACTCATGACTCGGAGTTGGCGCCGGAAGTGTTTGAACTTAAGATCTGGAGGCATTACCTATATGAAGTTTGTTGTGATATCTACACTGATCACATAAGTCTTTAGTATATTATGAGCCAGGGGGACCTTAATTCGAGGTAGCGTTGCTAGATTGAGATTTTGAAGGACTATGACCTCTTTATTCTCTACCATCCGGGCAAGGTGAATGTAGTAGGGAATGCCGTGAGTCAGAAGGTAGTGAGTATGAGCAGTCTAGCCTTCCTATCTATTGTGGAGAGACCCAAAGCTTTAGATATTCAATTCTTAGATAATTAGATAGTTTGATTGGATGTCTCAGATTCTAGGTGTGCTTTAGCCTATGTGGGAGTTTAGTCCTCTCTACTTGATCAGATTCAAAGCCGTCAGTTTGAGGATGAGGCCTTAGTGGCACTTCGAGATCTGGTGTTAACGAGTGATTCGTGTTAGGTTATCTTTGATTTAGATAAGATTTTGAGGTTTGTAGGCCGTATTTTATGTTCTGAGAGTTGGGGGTTTGATACAGTTGATACTTTGTGAGGCCCATGATTTTAGACATTTAATTCATCCGGGCAACACAAAGATGTATCATGACTTAAGGAAACATTACTGGTGGGGCGGTATGAGGAGAGATATTGCAAATTATGGGTCCCATTGTCTTAGTTTCCACTAGGTGAATGTCGAGCATTTGAGACCTAGTGGTGTGTTTCAAAGATTACCCATTCCGAAGTGGAAGTGGGATCACATCACCATCCACTTTATGACAGGTTTGCCTTGAACTTCTAGAGGTGTTGATAGCATTTGGGTCATTATTGATTGATTAACTAAGTCAACACATTTCTCCCTATTCAATCTTCATTCAGCACCAAGAGGGTAACCCGTATCTACATTTATGAGGTGGTTCGTCTTCATGTTGTGTCAGTCTATATTATATTAGATCAGGATGCTCAGTTTACTTCTAGTTTTTTTAGAGGACTTTCAGGGTGAGTTGGGCACTCCTATAACCTTAGCACAACCTTCCACCCGTAGACTAATGGTCAGTTAGAGCGTACTATTTAGGTCCTTGAGGACACATTGTGGGCTTGTGTATTGGAGTTCGGAGGTCAGTGGGGCCAATTATTACCTTTGGTGGAGTGTGCGTACAACAACAACTACCATTTTATCATTCAGATGGCCCTGTTTGAGGCCTTATATGGTAGGCGTTGTCGTTATCTAGTTGGTTCGTTTGAGACTATAGAGCCTAAACCACATGGCACAAACTTGATACATGAGGCTTTGAAGTAGGTGAGGATGATTTAGGATAGGCTTCAGACAACTTAAAGTATTCACCAGAGTTATGCGGATCATAGGCATTGACCTTTGAGGTTCTCAATTGGTTTTTCTTCGTGTTTCTCCTATGAAGGGAGTGATGAGATTTGGGAGGCGGAGCAAGCTTAGCCCTGAGTATATTGGGCCTTTTGAGATCTCTCGCACAATTGGGGAGGTTTCATATGAGTTAACTTTACCTCTAATGTTCTCAACTACCCACCAGTCTTTCACGTTTCTATGTTGCGTCTGTATTTTCCAGATGAGTCTCATGTGCTCCAGTATGGTGCATTAGAATTGGATAATCGCTTTACCTTTGTAGAGGAGCTAGGTGCTATTCTTGCTAGAGATGTGTGGAGGTTTCCTTTGAGAGATATTCATGTGGTTAAGGCTTGTTGGATACATCATTTAGTTGAGGAGGCTACCTCAGAGACCGAACATGATATGCAGGAGCAATTTTCCAGCTTCTTTGAGCCTTCAAGTACTTCTTGACCCTTACTTTCATGAATAACAGTCCTTTTTTAGTAGTGGATGTTGTAATAACATCCTGGTCATTTGTGTGTTTATGCCTTATTTTCGTCATTTAAAGCTTTCTATTTGGTCACTTGGTCATTCGTTTAGTTTTTGTGCGAGTTTTAGTGTTTAGGGAGCTTTTATACCTTGCACGGTTTTTTTTTATCAGAAGTTCAGGAATATGACCTCAGAATTTAATTCTGATGGTTCCATCAGTTCTAGAAGGGTCATTTTAGGTTGGTAGCACAGACTCCCAAGGTTTTTCAGTGGGAGTTTGTGTGATTAAGAATTTTAACTTTCAAGTTGAAGCCTAAGCTTGACTTTAGTCAACTTTCTGGATAAACAAGCTTGGATGAGGATTGCGTCAGCATGGTTAGCTCGGGAATGTTGAGTTTGGTCTAGAATGATCCTCCATTTAGATCTCGAGGCCTTCGGGCTAATTTCGAGCCCCCGTGTGGATTTTGACATAAAATGGAGTTTGGGTGTGGGATCTACTTTTTATCGAGATGACCTCGTATGTGAATTTTGACTGCTCCGTTAAGTCCGAAATATCAAATTTTGTTGGGTTGCATATCTCATTTGGGTGTACGGGGTTCTGAACAAATTTGAAGCACTCCGTCGCAAATTTGGAACTTGGAAAAACTAGTTGATGTACATCAGCTGGTGTAGGACAATTTTCTCTTCGTGATCATCTGCCCCTTGGTCGCGCTCGCAAAGGCCTGGGCTTTAGTGCTTCACAACTGCATGGCTCATTGTCATGATCACGATGAACAATTGACCTTCCTTAGTCATCGCGATCGCAAGGCAAGGTCTCCGCGATCGTGATGGTCAGCCTCTTAATGAGTCACGATCACGAGCCTCCTTCTCGTGAATGCGGTGAAGAGTTGAGCTATGTCTTTATAAATAAAGAGAGACGCGATCAACAATTAGTTAGAGAGGTGTATTTGCGATTACTTGGTCATTTTGAGTCAGATTTGGGTGATTCAAATTCCGACTCGTCCGTAATTGTTGAGGCTACACTGTGGTATGATTAGGTTGTGTTGGTGAGGCCCCATTCGAGGTAGAATTGGTGTTTTAGTTGCGTCCCCAAGCCTCTTTAGCTTGAATTTTGTGCTTTCTTTGCATGTTGTTGCTGTGGCTGCTTCGGGCCTTAAATTGCGTTCAATTTTGGAAAAAAGTTTGAGACATACTTTAGGAACTTTTGAAGGAGTCAATTCTAGAATTCCCAACATGGATCCCACAATTCCCATTTGACTCTAAATTGGTCCATTTTTGTTTATGTGTTTTCAGTGTCTAAACGATCGTACTTACATCGTGATCCTTTTTTTATAGCGTGGCAGTGTTCAGAAGTCGTTCGGAAAGGAAAAGCTTTGGCCTTGTGATTTAGAGCATGTGGGGTTGGCCTACAAGTGGTCTATGACTTCCTTTCTATTTAGATTGAGCATGAATGCATAAATTCATGATGATCGGTGTGAATTAGGGGCCAGTACCAAGATATTTCTGCTTTTCTTCTTAGAACCCATGATTTAGGGCTTATTACTATTGTATGAAGGGTAGCACCATGCTACTAAGGTTGGTTATGTGACTTTCATGCTATGTGAAATTACATGAGTTTTATTTGTTTTCTGATACATGTTTGGCCTTGGGCTAAGATAGGCTAGTGTTGCCTTAGACTCTCAAACCTTGTGGCTTGCTTTGTTTCCGACGTCGATTTGGACGGACTAGGTCCTTGTAGATTGGAATAGTAGACTTGAGTCCAATAGTATGAGATTTTTATTAGGTGTTATCGTTGCTTATGGACCTTCTATACTGTGTCTCTCCCTATTTTTGTGGCTCTGAGGAATTGTAGAGAGGGAGATCGGGAGTGAGGTCGAGAAGACAACTAAAAGGAGAGAAGAAAGTGCAAGAGAGAGAGAGAGGGGGAGAGGGGAGAGTGGCGAGTGAGAGAGGAAGAGAGATGCGAGATTTACTATAAAATCCTAATATATAGCTATGTTAGATAATTTTCTGAAAGTATCGCCATATTATCTATATATTATAGCTCTGTAGTTTTTCCTAATTCAACTAATTCTATAATAAGCATTATTACTCTTTACATTATCAATTTATATAAGTTAAATTAAATTCTATAAAGTTTGATATATCATACAAGTAGACAGTAGTACTTGTCATGGCGTTGCACTTGATATTGCCTTGAATCATGGTTGTCTTGGTTGAAATGTGTCAATGACTATATATACACTTACATGGTTTTGCACATTTTGCCTCTAACTAATTTTGTGCAATTGATTCTTAATTAAGCTTTAACTTGTGAAAGCTATATACGTTGAAGAGTTGTTTTCATTTCTGTTCTCGTGAAAAATTAGCCTATCTATATATCTATATTTTTTAAGCTTCACAAAGTTTGTATTGAGAAGAAGTGGACAAGTCAAATCAAGAATACCCAAAAAAGACATCTATAATTTAGGCTAATAAGACCGTATCTATTTTGGATGTAGTCACCAATCAGTTGCCTAACCAGCTAATCTCATGAAGACTCATGTTATTCTTTTAGGCATCCACTATCCAAAATACACTTGCCAAGTTGGTCGTACCAAGTCAAACTAGGTTATTCTTTTTGAAACAGAGAAAGTATAATTTAAGAACATATTTTACCTTGTTCCGAAAAGACCATCACTAGAGAAACCCTACAAATAAATTCACCTCTAATTCTACTAATTTGAAATAAACACATTTAACTTTCAACCAATTAACAAAAAAATGGAGCTAACAAATATTCATCAAGGATGTGGTGCAGTGGATGAGATTGCTCCTTCTTCAAAGAAAGGTCTTGAGTTCGAACCCTGAGTATGAAAAAAACCTTTGTAGGGAGCCCTTCCCTATGAATGGAGCTTATGTAGAGCGAATTCAGATATAGTCAAACTCCAATATGGGTACTGAAGTGGAATGAAAAAAATGCATCTTTTCACTCCTGAACTCTAGCTAAAATGATGGGTTGGGTCTTTCTCCACGGGGAAAATTTACAAAGTAACCGCAAATTATCATTTTCCATGAATAAAGGAGCTTTTAAGTAGGTTTGATTGATATGAGAAGATTTAAGGGTGATTTGAGCTGGTTCAGAGTCCAAATTAATAGTAACTGAAATCGAGTAGAAAATATGGGTCACACTTGTATATCATTGATATTCATGTATATTACAGACAGATATACATAAATATACACATATATAAGGGATATACATATACACCCGAAAGTTATATATGCTAAATATTTATTCTTCGTTCCCACGAATTGTAGCTCAAATTTCAGAAATAGTATTTCACAATTCTATCTAAAGTATGTGATAAATTAAGAGTTGAGTCAAAATAAATATTTATTTTTCCATTTTAGCCAAACAACATAAAAAAATTTAGACCAAAAAAGTTACCATTGGAAGTATAATGGTGAATTTAGTAGAGTTGTTCATCTTAGAATCTCACATAGAAGTTACATGTCTGTAATGATTTTTGTGAACAGATTCGCACGAGTTCGTAGTGCCTAGAACTCTTGCAAGTATTTATACAATATTTTGAAGAAAACATATATTTACATCGTATTTAAAAAATGTAGCTATAGTTTTAAAAAAAAAATGTAGCTATTAAATTAACGAAATGTAGCTATCAACGTTGATACAACTTTTTCGCACAAATTTTCAGCTGATACGACTCTTTGATGCTATTTTGATGTGATACAATATGTGCTAATAGAGCTGATACTTATCTGCTACAACCGAGTTGGACCCATTTCCGAGTCACTTGATAACTTTTTGCTTGACGTTGGGTTTGTGTAAAATATAAGATTGAACAAACCATGTCCTGCAAAACATGTCAATGTCTCTTTTGAAGTTACCAAACCGTCGCCTATTGAGTGTCTGTTAGATCAAGAAAGATTTTGATGATTGACAAATAAGGGAACAGATTAAAGGAGCAGGTTGCATCGACATGTTCCTTCCAGACTGTATCCGATTAGAATAAGGAGAACGTCAACCACGCGAATTAGAAGTTATAAAACAGTGGAGGGATTGCTTTTTCGACAAGAAACCAGTAGAGAAAGTTTCCTTTTATAAAGGAGTCTTACAAGGAAGAGGAAGCACATAATGAATAACCTAGTTAAAATAGGATGCCTAATCCTACAAGAAGTAGGAACCACTACAAAAGTAACCGAGATCCAATTGAAGAAGGAAAGATCCTCGATCTATAAATAGGGAAAGATTTTCTCCAAATAAACATGCGCACTTAAACAGAGAGTTACAAATAAAATACAATCAAATAGAGGGAGTTCATAATTGAGTGATTTTTTATTACAAAGTGCAGCCAACGCAAGGAAATAAGATTGAAGAACCTGATCGATATTCATAGGCTTATGCTTTATAGTTCTTAAGTCAAGTTAGCTTGTATTATGTTTTAATCGAGTTGTATTTTTAATTCTTTATAGATCCAGTGAAGTATACATTGGAGTAGGAATAGTGTCTTCAAGTTGGGGCTACTTAAAGACTTGGGAACATAAACATTGGGAGGTTTGTATTGGAGTTAGTTCCTACGATTGCAAGAGTTGTAATCCGAATTAATAACTTGAAGTGGGGTCGATGATCTAGGTTGTTGTTGGCATCTAGGAATTAGAGTTTATAATTTCTTAGGTTACATAGGTTTGTAATCTTTTGTTGAGGCTCATAGTTTAATGAAGTGGAGTTAAATCCTACAGAGGTGTAGGTCGTGATTTTTTACCCTTTATGAGCGCGGATTTTCGCGATGAAATATTATGTCATTACTTTATTTGCTTTACATAACGTAAATGCTGTAATCTTTGAAGGAACATATAAAATATACCTGTTTGCAAATTTGGGGGTCAGTATTTCAAGAGTGTCCAATATCAAGTTTAATTGGGACTCTAGCCAACTGGCTTTTAAATCCAGACTTTAACAGATCAAACGTGGATGAAATAATTCCTTCTGCACCTCCAAATACCATGGCTTCATTTTTTAAAAATGACGATCAAGTATTTTCTGTCTCTAATTCTCCACAAACAGTTTATACAAGAAATATCCAGATCGGTGCGATACTTGGTGCTAATTTGCCTTGAAAATGGGTTCTAGAAAGCACCATTTGGTACTTATTCTAGAGGTGAACGCCAATTCTCTCCATTTGACTTGTCTCCAGCTGATTGTTGGGCCAAGTTAGAAAATATAAAAAACTCTTAATTTCAGGTAGTTTAAAAGATTTATGACCTTTTATTTGTAGCATGATTTTATTTTTTTATGTTGTTGAGATTTGAAACCCTTTAATTTAGTGCATCCATGTGTCTTATTCCTTTCTTTCTGAAAATTACTTTTCGGAGCATCTCACAGGTCTTGTGGTTATAACGTGTAGCCACCATTTTTTCTACCTTTTAATCAAAAAGTGATAATGTAAACCATTTCCTTTTGTGTTAGGGATAACTTTTTCAGATATATACTAAATTTTG
>JAJOOH010018140.1:0-12671 GCA_029582605.1 Solanum gracilifrons
ATGTGATTTTAAAAAGATAATATGTACTAATTGATACGAGATGCACGTAAGATGTACAAAATGCACATATAACGCACGAGATGTACGTGCGATGCACGCTGATACAATGTCATATCTATCGCCTTAATTCATTTCTTTTGTTAGAACGTATTTTCAAATTTCTTAATTAAATTGCATTATACTTCACGTGAATTAATAACATATATATATATATGGTTTTTTAAAAAATATTATGCATTGATTGATACAATATGCACATAAGATGTACAAAATGCACATATAATGCACGAAATGTACGTGCAATGCACATTAATTTATTGTGGCATTGTTGAGATGCATCCGTCTTTCTTTTCCATTTCTTTCACTTCATCCGATGATAATCTGGCTGAAAAGCCAGAAGCCACATGACGGTAAGAGCGAATAATTCGTGACTATTGATCATCCTCAGAATGAAGAGCAATTCCCAGGCCAATAGGAAGGACAGGTAATATCTCCTGAGATTAATGTTAGCTTCGGCAACTGGCAAACTTACATGAATTATGTAAGTTTGCAAATCATTTTGTTCAGCAGTAGTGGGATGGAAACTCAGACAAAGAGCAGTAGAAGTAAATATTAAAATGGAAGCTAGCACTGGATGCATGTTTACAAATATTTGTTACTACAAGAATTTGAAAGGCAGAAGTGCTTGGTAGTATTAGATGAGTAACGTTTTAGTGTATCTTTTTTTTTTGTTCTTTATATTGAGTCTGATTGCTGATATCAACATAAATTATGCATGTATGTGATTTGCTTAAGAGTAGTGTAGTAGTAATTAATTAAAGACTATTAATATACCTATTAAAAGAGTGAAGACATATATAGCTAACAATTAATTATAGTATTGTTTCCTTTTTTTCATCCTTCTTCTCTATCAGTAATAAAAGTTAATCGACTAAGCAAAATGTGTTAAACATTTCATTTCTGCAATTTCTACAACAAAAAATTGTGACTAATTTGCCATGTATCATAATACTTCTCTATATCATAAATTATTCTTTAGATCGTGATGTGTTGACATGAAATTAACTTTCTAGCATGAAATTACAATAATACAGAATGAAGGTTCCGGTTGTAATAAATGCCCCGATGTAAAGCTAGATGTGTAACATTATATAACGTCGACAACCAAAACAATACAATATAGGAAAAATTACGCGGATAAGCAAACATACACTAGTTAATTAGCTAACATTGCTATAGTTTAAATTAATCACGGCTCGCAATTTAATTCTAGCTATATTTCTGTCACCTCTCTTCTGTTTTCCTCTCTCTCGCCTCTATCCTCTTTTGTACATATACAAATTATACATATAAATATTTAATTATATGACAAATATAAAAATACAATTAACCTCTCTCCACTCTCTGCTCTCTCTTGCTCACGTCTCCTTTCCTCTCTCAATCTCATTCACCTCTTTCCTCTTTCTCTCAATCTCGCTCACCAGATATACAAATACATATGTATACCAATTACAACTTACATATATACAATTTGTTTGACAGATATATATATATATATATATATATATATATATTGTTCATCTCTCTCCACTTTTTGTCCTCTCTCGCTCCCCTCTCTCCTCCCTCTCCCAATCTTGCTCGCCTCTCTCTTCTCTCTCTCAATCTCGCTTGCCAGATTTACAAATATATATGTATACCAATTACATATATATGATTATTTTGGCTGATATACATATACAATTCACCTATCTCCACTATCTGCCCTCTCTCACTCGCCTTTCTCCTTCCTCTCCCGATCTCGCTCGCCTCTTTCCTACGTGTAGTTAAAAATCGTAATTATAAAACTATAGCTATGAAACATAATTAAACTAATTTGAGTGGTCATATACGAAAATACCCCTACAATATATCCAAACATAACAATAATGCATCCAAACAAGTATGTTTCGTTGTCAACTTAAGATGTACAAAATGCACATATAACGCACGAGATGTACGTGCGATGCATGCTGATACAATGTCATATCTATCGCCTTAATTCATTTCTTTTGTTAGAACGTATTTTCAGGTTTCTTAATTAAATTGCATTATACTTCACATGAATTTATAACAACATATGTGTGGTTTTAAAAAATATATTATGTATTAATTGATACGAGATGCACATAAGATGTACAAAATGCACATATAATGCACGAGATGTACGTGCAATGCACGTTTAATTTTTTGTGGCGTTGTTGAAATGAATCCGTCTTTCTTTTCCATTTCTTTCACTTCATCCGATGATAATCTGGCTGAAAGCTAGAAGCCACATGACGATAAGAGCGAATAATTCGTGACTATTGATCATCCTCAGAATGAAGAGCAACTATCGATAGGAAGGACCGACAAATCTCATGAGATTAATGTTAGCTTCGGCAACTCGCAAACTTACATGAATCATGTAAGTTTACAAATCATTTTGTTTAGCAATAGTGGGATGGAAACTCAGCCAAAGAGCAGCAGAAGTAAATATTAAAATGGAAGCTAGCACAGGAGGCATGTTTACAAATATTTGTTACTACAAGAATTTGAAAAACAGAAATGCTTGGTAGTATAGATGAGTAACGTTTTTAATGTATCTTTTTTTTCTGTTCTTTATATAGAGTCTGATTGCTGATACCAACATAAATTGTGCATACATGTGATTTGCTTAAGAGTAGTGTAGTAGTAATTAATTAAAGACTACTAATATACCTATAAAAAGAGTGAAGACATATATAGCTAACAATTAATTATAGTATTGTTTCCTTTTTTTCATCCTTCTTCTCTATCAGTAATAAAAGTTAATCGCCTAAGCAAAATGTGTTAAACATTTCATTTCTGCAATTTCTACAATAAAAAATTGTGACTAATTGTCATGTATCATAATACTTTTCTTTATAATATCATAAATTATTCTTCAGATCATGATGTGTTGACATGAAACTAACTTTCTAGCATGAAATTGTAATAATACGGAATGAAGGTTCCGGTTGCAATAAATGTCTCAATGTAAAGCTAGATGTGTAACATAATATAACGTCGACAATCAAAACAATACAATATAGAAAAAATTACGCGGATAAGCAAATATATACTAGTTAATTAGCTAACATTGCTATAGTTTAAATTAATCACGGCTCGCAACTTAATTTTAGCTATATTTACGTCGCCTCTCTCCTCTTTTCCTCTCTCTCGCCTCTATCCTCTTTTATACATATACAAATATAAATTATCAAATACAAATTATACATATAAATATATAATTATATGACAGATATACAAATACAATTAACCTCTCTCCACTCTCTGCTCTCTCTTGCTCACGTCTCTTCTCCCTCTCTCAATCTCATTCACCTCTTTCCTCCTTCTCTCAATCTCGCTCGCCAGATATACAAATACATATGCATACCAGTTACAACTTACATATATATAATTTATTTGACAGATATATATATATATATACATATATACAGTTCATCTCTCTCCACTTTTTGTCCTCTCTGACTCGCCTCTCTCCTCCCTCTCCCAATCTTGCTCGCCTCTCTTTTCTCTCTCTCTATCTCGCTTGCCAAATTTACAAATATATATGTATACCAATTACATATATACGATTATTTTGGCTGATATACATATACAATTCACCTCTCTTCACTATCTGCCATTTCTCACTCGCAGTTCTCCTTTCTCTCTTGATCTCGCTCGCTTCTCTCCTACGTGTAACTAAAAATCGTAATTATCAAACTATAGCTATGAAGCATAATTAAACTATTTTGAGTGGTCATATACGAAAATACCCCTATAATATATCCAAACATAACAATAATGCATCCAAACAAGTATGTTTCTTTGTCAACTTAAGATGTACAAAATGCACATATAACGCACGAGATGTACGTGCAATGCACGCTGATACAATGTCACATATGTCACCTTAATTAATTCATTTCTTTTGTTAGAACGTATTTTTAGATTTATTTATCAAATTGCATTATGCTTCACATGGATGTATAACAATATATTTGTGGTTTTAAAAAAATATTATGTATTAATTGATATGAGATGCACGTAAGATGTACAAAATGCACATATAACACACGAGATGTACGGGCAATGCCAGAAGCCACGTGACGGTAAGGGTGAATAATTCGTGATTGTTGATCATTCTCAAGAATGAAGAGCAACTCCTGGTAGGAAGGAATAGTAATATCTCGAGATTAATGTTATCTTCGGAAACTGGCAAACTTACATGAGTTACGTAAGTTTGCAAATCATTTTGTTCAACAATAGTAGGATAGAAACTCAACCAAAGAGCAGTAGAAATAGATACTATTAAAATGGAAGCTAGCACTGAATGCATGTTTACAAATATTTGAAGCAAAGAGAGATGCTTGGTAGTATATATTGGATGAGTGTTTTTGTTTAGTGCATAGACCATTTATATAGACGATATGAACATATTAATATGGAGTATATTGAAAAATAAGCCACGTTTCATGACTAATGAAGAGAAACAAAAGGTGAGAATGATATGTTGGGTAGCATTAATTTTCATTCCAATTAAGTACTTTCTTGGAAATGATATGTTTCACACCTTGAATCATTCCAATGCTACTTTGTGATATTGCACTTTGTTCTTCCATGATTTTGTGTGCAGATAATGAAGTTTGATATCATCAAGCCATCATGTGGAGGTTTGATTAAGGGGTTGTCACTTATATGATCTTCGACGATTTGTTTAAAAGAGAAACTTGTTACTTTTGATATGGATACAAGTATATGAACAATTCAATTATTTTGATCAATAAAAAAATCTCAAAAATTAAGTTATTATGAAATAGAGGGAGTATATATTTTCACATTGTCACATGCTTGATTCATTAATTTATTCCTCTTTGTTGAATGTGTTTTCAAATTTCATACCACATATAGAACAGCGTTAACTTGAGGGAAAGATCTCCTTTAGTATCATTTTGTCTATTATTGTTCATTGGTGCAGTGAATATAGACCTAATGAGAGGCAAATGTCATTTTCTTTGGTACTTCTATAAAAAAATCCCTCTATCTATTTATTACTAATACCACCAAATGAAAGGTATTAGTTATACACTCTATAATACCATGTAGGGTGTATAACTAATTTATGGATTAGTTATACATAGATCCAAAATTTCTACCAAACATAATACTAAATAATACCACACATAATACTTAGACTATTTCTCCTAGTACTCCCTGCCAAACGGCTCCTAAATGACTATACTACCCCATTTTTCTATTTTGGCTATAAATGTTCTTTTTAATTCTCCAAATCCTTTTAGTGTAATTTAATGATTTCACTAATATTTTTTCTGCATTTTTTTAAATTTTTTTTATTCAATGTAGTTCATTGATTAACCACTTGAACTATTTGTTTTTTTTTTTTTAATAAACTTTAAGTATTGAACAAATCAAGTAGTTTTAAATCTACGTTAAGTTTAAGATATATTTCATCAACAAAAAATTTGAAATACACCTTGCCATCAAGGATCTCCTTAGTGGTACATCACACCTCAAAATTATAATTACTATTTTTTTTTCTTTCTTATTTTTAAAATATATTTTCGGATTTATGTTTACAAGTCGTATCTGTCACCTTACTTAATTCATTTCTTTTGTTAGAATGTATTTTCATATTTTAGATCAAATTGCATTATACTTCACGTGGATGCATAACAATATATATGTGGTTTTAAAAAAATATTATGTATTAATTGATACAAGATGCACGTAAGATGTACAAAATGCATATATAACGCACGAGATCCTTAATTCATTTATTTTGTTAGAACATATTTTCAGATTTCTTTATCAAATTGCATTATACTTCACATGGATGTATAACAATAAATATATGTAGTTTAAAAAGATAATTATATGTACTAATTGATACGAGATGCACGTAAGATGTACAAAATGCACATATAACGCACGAGATGTACGTGCGATGCATGCTGATACAATGTCATATCTATCGCCTTAATTCATTTCTTTTGTTAGAACGTATTTTCAGGTTTCTTAATTAAATTGCATTATACTTCACATGAATGTATAACAATATATATGTGGTTTTAAAAAATATATTATGTATTAATTGATACGAGATGCACATAAGATGTATAAAATGCACATATAATGCACGAGATGTATGTGCAATGCACGTTAATTTTTTGTGGCATTGTTGAAATGAATCCGTCTTTCTTTTCCATTTCTTTTACTTCATCCAATGATAATCTGGCTGAAAGCTAGAAGCCACATGACGGTAAGAGCGAATAATTCGTGACTATTGATCATCCTCAGAATGAAGAGCAACTCCCGATAGGAAGGACCGATAAATCTCATGAGATTAATGTTAGCTTCGGCAACTCGCAAACTTACATGAATCATGTAAGTTTACAAATCATTTTGTTTAGCAATAGTGGGATGGAAACTCAGCCAAAGAGCAGCAAAAGTAAATATTAAAATGGAAGCTAGCACAGGAGGCATGTTTACAAATATTTGTTACTACAAGAATTTGAAAAACAGAAATGCTTGGTAGTATTAGATGAGTAACGTTTTTAATGAAGAGAAACAAAACGTTAGAATGATATGTTGGGTAGCATTAATTTTCATTCCAATTAAGTACTTTCTTGGAAATGATATGTTGCACACCTTGTATCATTCCAATGTCACTTTGTGATATTGCACTTTGTTCTTCCATGATTTTGTGTGCAGATAATGAGGTTTGATAGCATCAAGCCATCATGTGGAGTTTTGGTTAAGGGGGTTGTCACTTATATGATCTTCGACGATTTGATTAAAAGAGAAATTTATTACTTTTGATATGAATACAAGTATACGAACAATTCAATTATTTTGATCAATAAAAAAAATCACAAAAATTAAGTTAATATGAAATAGAGGGAGTATATATTTTCACATTTTCACATACTTGATTCATTAATTTATTCCTCTTTGTTGAATGTATTTTCAAATTATCATCTTGTCTATTATTGTTCATTGGTGCAGTGAATATAGACCACATGCACAAAATAATGAGAGGCCAATGCCATTTTCTTTGGTACTTCTATAAAAAAAATCCTTCTATCTATTTATTTTATTAATTTATTCCTATACTCCACCTCCTTCATTTCAAAAAATAAATTGTTGACCTTTTTTTTTATAGTTCAAAATAAATGAATTGATCAAAATTCAAGAGTTGTTGAAGATTTTTTCATTTTTGCCTATTTATATTTTCTTGGTGATAATTCAAAAATAGTTTGAGAATAGCTAAAAGGGCAAAAATGGAAAGTGATGTTTATTTTATGTCCTAAACATTTTTTCTTAATGAGTATGCATTGATTCAACAATTCACTTATTTTGAAATGGAGAAATATTAAATAAGATTTTCAAAATCTAGGGTAAATCATTTTTAACCATAAAGATTTGGATCATTTTGGTAATCATCCTTCTAGATTTCTCATCTTTTTCCATCCCAAATTGGTTGATTATTATTGCATAAAATTATTCTACTCATATATCTCATTATAAAACAATCATTAGATTATATATACTTAATTAGAATTTCTCACTTTTTTTTCCATCTCAAAAATAACATTTTCTTTTTCTATACAAAAATTGTTACATCGATTAAAAAACAATAAGTATCGTAAATTAAAAGAATGTAACAAAAAAAAAAAGAGAGACAAATGATGTCTTATTAATAAGTGAACTATTTTTTAAATGATTTACATTCTAATCGAAGGTTTTTTTGTTCATCACATGATTTTCTTATCTTGTTAAACTATTCACAATTGTTGCAGTGAACTTTCTTCCAAGTACAAAAAGACATAATCATGATAGAGCTGTCTTCTTATAGTAACAAATTAGACATACATGGCACAAACTCTTCACTTTTAATAACATGTTTGTAACAACTCTAATTTCATAATAGAAACATTCAAATACTATAATCACTAAACTCGAAGTTACAACGGAAAATAAAACTAATAAAGAAAACTATTGTAGACGATAACTAGAAGGTAGATGAGAAGCATAGACTCAAAGAAAGGGGATGAGAGGACTAGACATTTTTCTCAACAATTTGCATAATCCCTAAATCACATATCACTACCCTTTTTGATGAAACCGTTCTCATGCCCACTACTCAACCCGGATCCCAAATTAACCTAGCCATGTTTGCTCGTTCTCGGCCCAATAGCTCTTATCAGCCCAATGACTACTTGTGTGACTTTGATATCCACATTGGGCAGGACTTGGTTCATAACAGTTCCTATCGGATTCTTTCAAAATACACTACTTTTAGAGAATTCAACACATACCTGTCAAACATTTTGAAGAACCCGAGTAACATAGACTTAGATAATAAGCAAAGCATCTGAGAAACAAAGAACTATTTAACAAAAAGACATTTTGAACTTAATATAAAAGTAGATAATTCTACATCATAGATAGACAAATCAAGCAAAAAGAGTGAAGCAAAAGACACCATCTAGAACAAGATAGGAAAGTTGAGCAAAAGACAAAATCCAGAACAAACAGGGGAATAGCAAAGACATTCATTCATTTATGTTGTCCATGAAGACACTGGTCAACACACTCTTGGACTGCAGTGAAGTCTTCAGCAGCCTCAAAGCCTGAACAATAAAGAAATAATCCATTTTCAGTTATATAAGAAAGTTGGGCTTCTAGTTTTATCCATAGCACAAGGCGGTGGCTGTCTTAGTAGGTAGAAGACAATGGTCTAACAACATAGTTGAAACAAAAATGCATAATGCATAAACATGTCTTTTATCTTGACATGTTCTAACTTTTGGTGTATATGTGGCATCCTACATGACAATTTGCATCCTACTTCGTGTTCTATGTGTATCATGCCTAGTAGTACTTGTTCAGATACCTACTCGTGCACATCCAACAATCAGAGTACATAAATGCTAGTAGAGACAAAGTTATTGACAAGAAAGGAACAAGTTAATATACCTCATCCATTCCCAAAGTAACTACTTTCTCTTTGAGAACACCAACATCTTTAATGCTGAATTGGTTGAGCAAAGTGATACTTGAAATAGTGGACATAGTCTTCACAACCAGGTCATCCAACACCATGTAAGTAACAACCCCCTTCACTAATCCTCCATTTGATGCTACCACATTTTTTACAGGTGCTGCAATATAGGTCATCTTTTTGTTCATAAAGCATCCACATTCCGAACCATATCCATTTCCACCAGGGCAGAGTGTTAGAGGATCATCAGTCACATAAGCACAATGCTCAGAGATAGTGCACCTATAAAACTGATTTTGAACAGGGGAGTTGGTGATCAATAACAGAGGTACTGAAGTATCACAAGCAGATGATTTTGGTTTTAAAATGGTGTCTTTTTTCTGATTTGGTTGAATGTATATATTATCAAGATTCTGAAGGCTCTCATACAAGTTCCCTAAGCATCCAACCATTCCTTTAGTAGTGAGAAGCCTAATGACACTGCCTATTGGCAATGCCAAAATGTGAAATAGGAAATCAATACATTCCTTGCCAGCCTCAGCAAACATAACTTTTTTGCTTTTGCTGCCTATCAATAACTTCATAGTAACCTTAGAAGCTGTCATATTTGTGAAGCAACAAATTTAGAAGAGATTGCATGATATGAACAAACATACTTTTGCTATATATATAGAACAGTTGTATCTAAAAGAGCATTGGAAATTACAGAAAGCATGCAATATATATTTATTGTGGATTGATTTCCAAGAAAGTCATTGATAAGGAATGCAACATATTGATTGGCCAGATTAATCTCTCTTCTCTTTTTTTTTTATACTATTGTAAAAAATTTTTACACTAATAGTGTATACTCATTTGTGTATTAAATTATACCAGATTTGCAATGTAGGATTCAAAATACTAATCAAACATGAGCAAAAATGTCATATTTTATTCCATCTAAATTCTAATACATCAACCCAAACGAACCCTAAATATGTGACATTACTTCCTTTCACAAAACCAAATTAGGCTTTGTGAAATCCAATCTCGACGAAAAAAAAAAAAGAATCCAATTTCTTTTCTACATCTAACTTTAGTATCTACAACCAAAAAAGAAACTTTTTACATAGCAGAGTGAAGAAGCAACTTGGACCTATTCCACCTATGTCTAACACTACCAAAAACATCATAATATTTGATCTCTGCCTCTGTTGGTGTCAACTCAACAGACATGAAACCTTGTCCATCATGGAAAAAATGTACATCATCTCTATTTATTCCTTTAGTATCTCCTCTCCATGCCTTTGAACCCGCCCCACTTACTAAAAATTGCAATGGGCTGCAACATCAAAGACAAAAATTAAGATCATGTTGCTATATAAAATTAAGGTCATTTTGCAAGATTTGAAGTTTAGTCTCACCTTTCAGTGTCGCTAATATGTTCAAGACAGTGATCATGTCCGTTCATGTAAAAATCAACATCGTACTTCTGTAGTTTCAAGAGGCAAATCAATAACGTTATATACACATTTCGAGTCAAAAGCAATTGAATGAAAGAGAAAAAAAGTTACCCTAAGAATAGGAAGAAAACGATCCACAAGTATCTGAGTGTCACCGTGATGTCCTGCACTTCTAATGGCATGGTGGCCTAGTACAATCTTCCATTTTGCTGTCGATTCACTCAAGGCCTTTTCGAGTTCCTAATAAAAAACAATCATTGAAATTATATAAAATCATGATCTTGAAATTAAAATGTATGAGAAATGATTTTTAGACGAATATTTATGAAGTCTACATTCAACTTACTTTTAATACGTTAGCCATGTATGCTTGTCTAGGGAGCACACCACGCCAATCGTAGATATGATCCTTAGGAGTTGTGAAATATTTCTCCTCAAATGGAGTTGTATCCACCATGAATATTTCAGCAATTTCTTCAAAAAATAAAAATGGAGAATCAAAATCAGAACGACGAACATATAAAGTTGATTAAATTATTTAACAAGAGATCAATTTTGTACCTGCATTAACTACGAAAGACCTTAAACAAACCCATCTGCTATCAATTTTCCTAAGGTAAGGACTGAGTTGTGCTTCTACATCTCCTCTGTAATCGTGGTTGCCTAATACTGCGCAAAAAAAGAAAAAAAATCTCAGACCAATTCAAATGCTAGAACCGTCAGTATGGGCTAAGACAGACCTATATTTACAGCTCTAGTCAGAATAAAATTGTACTTATTTTGGGAAACTTACCGCTGTACCATTGTTTTTGTAAGCTCTTTGCTGTGTATATGTTAGTAAATGACTCTACAAAATTTGAATCATGTATTCCTGTCAATCCGTTATCATAGAAATTGTCACCCGTTGATAATACAAAATCAATGTCTAACTTCTCTCCGACTCTTTCCATCTGTATATAAATTTTGAAATGAGTTAATCACACAATTCATTAATAAAATTGACGAAAGACAAATAAAATAGAAATGGTACCTGGCGAGCTACGTGAGATTGATTATAAGTACCCCTTCGTCCCCAGTCACCAATAACCAAGAAATTAAGAGTACCATCACCTTTAGTAGGGTGATCAAATTTCATAAGCCTAGTAGATGCACTTGCACTAGAGATAACAAAAACAATGGCTACCAAAAAGCACAGAACCATGGAATTCTTGGAAAATTTAGCCATGGTTCTGTGTTAGGATTTGACAACAAAGGAAATTGAGAAGCACAAGTTGTTATACTTCAGTCCCAACCTCTCTTCTTTTTTTTTTGATTTTTTTTCTTTTTTTGGTATTTGAATATACTAAGTAGATGTAATTTGATGGATATAACTTTGATGAATGAAATATTTATAGGAGGAAAATGGGAATGAAAGTGGGAGTATGAGTGGGAAAGCTAGAGAATAGGTATAAGCAAGGGAATAGAATGAAAAGTTCTTGAAAACCTTATGTTTTTACCGAATTTAGAGATAAAAATGAAATAATAAATCGGATCAAGAAAAGATAAATAGTGATATTTCTATTTATAATAATGAAAAAATTATTTTAACTCGATAGCAAAAATTATTTCTTTGAAAATTTGAATACAAATCCTAATAAGACGATATGGATAAGATTTATGAATTTGAAGCTAATTAGATATGAATTAAATGGAAAACTTTATGGTTGACCGAATTAATTAGAGGTACATTACGTTAGGATTAAATTTGAAAGAGTAAAATTAATAAATGCAAGTTTATATATAAAAAATAATAATTGTTCTTATTAACATGCGAAGAGGTTAATAAATTGAGAAAATTGGAGCCACAAGTATAATCTCCATTCAACTAAGCGAAAAATGTGACTGGACAATAAAAAAAAAATGCATATGACATAAATATCTTTGATATTTATTTTGGTAATACACATGTAATAATTTAAGAAATCAAATTCTAGTTAGTGGTCTGTCCAACCAATGTAAGTTTTATTTAATTGAGATGATTGGATCGATTGTTTTAATACATTATACCTCTGAGTGATCCTCAATAATCTTTGTTTTTCTTTTTTCGTTGGTCATATTTGAGGTTTCAATAACCAATTAAATTCTAATAAAATCTACAAATCAATCCAATATAAATATCTTTG
>JAJOOH010018141.1:0-12659 GCA_029582605.1 Solanum gracilifrons
TGTAAAAATTGAGAAGCAGTGATGGGAGAGCAGGAAGTGTTTGCGTCTGGATTCCGAGGTAAGACAGCCAATTCCTTATCTTTTGGATGAACAAGCCGTTAAATGTTAATTATGTCTTCATAATGGCATATCATGTATAAAGAGTTAATCCTTTATGTATATCAGGAAATTCCTCTTGTGCTCGTGTCAAGAGCGTGTATAGTTTTCTACTTTCCTGCTTGAAGCTTAGAACATTATTATGGCAAAAAAATAAAAAAAAATCAAAATTTCTTAACTGAATTGTTGTTGTATAATCACTAATTTTTTTTTGTTTTTTTTTTTGAGAATGGCAACATATTATTCATTAGCACAAAGATTGTTAAATTATCTCTAGTTTTAATCATCTCCCTATTTCTCCGTAAAAGGCTTTGTCTTAATAACTTCAACTTGTAAGGACCATATACATGCCGAATGGTTTTTCCTCATATGTTTATGCAACACTTTTGAATCATGTAGGTCCGTCCAATCTAGAAGCTGAGGCTATTAGTGAGACTGCAACTTAACTTTCATACAAGTTAAATACCAAGTCAAAGCGCCTTCAGTTCAACTTTAACTTCGGTATCTCTCATTTCAACTAACATTAGCTCCTAACCATCTGTTTCCTAATGGACTGTTCAATTCCTGTTAAATTTATCATCTCACCTTACTCAAATGTTCTATAGGCCTTAAGGTCTTAGAAAAATAACTTAGCCCAGAAAAAAGGGGTGTACTGAAAACATAAAATGATCAAATAAGCATCTTCCCTGTGTAGCAGTTTCAGTATTAGATCAGGTGGAGCCAAATGTACTCACAGTATGCATATGGATTATGAAGATGTTAGTCTACTCACTTCCGTGGTTGAAATTTGAATCAGTAAAAGATCTTATTTGTATTGATGACTCCATGCCATTAATAATGGCCTATATTTCACATTCCTACTAAGATTGTTTGTGGTTGTGATTTCAGCAAGTATTTTTGTATTGAAGTTGATGTACACCATATTGGATTTTTCCAGTACTTTTGGACAATCAGGACAACATATTGAACTAGTTATAACCAATCAATTACATGACAAGAAAATGAAAGAGATATGTTGTGTGTCATTCTCAAAAAAAAAGATATATGTTGTATGTCATGATAATGTAAGTAGTTGCATGATTTCCAGTACTAGGCTCAGTTGATTGTTTCAGTGACTTACTGTTGATTCTTCATTTCTTAATTGCACCCGTTTGGCTCGTGTTGCAAAATTTAATGTACACAATGTCTCGCACAAATCTTCTTCATGGGGACTAACATGAACCAGCATTAGTGTTTTGGAATCATCACCTGGATATTAAGAAAGCAGATGAAATTCTGGCATTATTTGTGTGACTACACTAAAAAGGAGTGAAGAAAATGTCATCTACTTGTCTAGATTTTGCATGTTAAGTGATAAATGGGAAGTTTATTGGTGTGACTATACTAAAAAGGAGTGAAGAAAATGTGAAATTTTCTACTAGTCTAGATTTTGCATGTTAAGTGATAAATGGAAAGTGTCCATGAGAATGTCTCACAAGCATAATTTCTAACTGCTGCATATGAAAAACATTTGTTGACAGTCCAATGAGTATGAAAAATATTTAACAAGATAAGAACTTGCTTAGTTCAAGTTACTAGAACAACCAGGAACATCAAAGAAATTGGGGTGTTCTATTTCCACGCGTTATACATCTCTCAATGATATTTTAACCTACTGACTGATGCTGGTCCATAGGTCTCCCTTCTTAGGCTCATGCTACTGGTTTCTGCTTCTAATAAGCAAAGAAGACCAACAAGAACATATGTAGACATATGTATGTACAAGCATTTCAATCTCTCCATCCTCTAAGATTGAACGTTGAGTTTTTCACTTAGCTCTTTGCCATCCTACGAGCTGCACTTACAGCAAGGTTAGACTGAGAAAAGGTATGGTTTTACAATTCTTTTGATTGAATCGGTTATGTGGTAGAGGATGGTATTGCATACCAAGCCTATATTTAATCCTAGTATTTTAATCCACATTGTGGAATTCCTTAAGCTCGCTAAAAGTCTAAAACAGCTGGAAAAAAAACGCAAATCACTGAAAGTGTTCAGTTATCGCTCTCTCCTTTGTCCCATTTCTAATTCATTCTCAGCACTTTAGTTCTTTCCTTTTCTCTCACCGTCTAGGAAAATGATGTCCACAAGAAAGTCCAGGAGATCGATTAAACAACTCCCATAAAGTAAGTCTTAGTCGTACTACCTAAGTTACGCTAGACGTATGAAGAAGTCTAATTGTGAATATTTGCAGAATCTTTGATGTGCTTTACTTCAGAGCATGATGTCGTTCTTGTTTCAGTCCATGAATGCAGGGTATTGTTTGACTCTTGCTATAGGTCAGAGCTTCTATTGTGCTGCTTCAGAGATCGATGGTGAAGAAGCTCGAACTAAAGTAGGTCTCCTGTTTCAGTTTGACATTCATTAAGCAGCTTAATTAAATGTAAAATCTATTTACATTTTTCCACTCCTCCAGTAGCATATTCAAACTCACTTCATTTGAATTCTTCGCTTTCCTTCACTTCAGCATACGATCCACTCGAGTATGCCTCTCTGTTTGCCATCAAAGTTTTCTGTACTCCCTTTTTTTTTTTGGTTATTTCATGTTAAGTTTCTACCATAAGCATCACTGGATGTGGGACCAGCAATTTAAGTGTTCTGTTTTTGTCAATGAAGAATTCGAACGAAAATGTTATATTAAGCCATCAATATCTTTTACTTGAAGAAACTAATGTGTAACACTGTAAGGTAGTGTACCCATTTCAGTTTCATCTTTAATCCCAACTTGCAGAACATGATATCTAACATGCAAATAAACATAGGCTCTAAGCATAGGTCAAACAGTCTGACATATAAACATTCAGCTAAGATGCATGCTTACCTAGGGAATCTTTAAGAACTTGCGTCAGCTTGCTATTCCTGTCAACAGTAAACATTAGGATCAGGATCAGCTTTAAGTTAATGGTGAAACTTCTATAATTATTTGTCTTGGATTCTCATCCACTTGATTCCTTGAGTCAGGTACTGGTATCTAATGCCAGATTTGTTGAGTTACCTGTAAGGTATGTGCCGCTTTTTGCTTTGGAGGGCATGGATGACATCTCCAAGGGAAGAAAGTGAGAGATTTATTGCTTTTCCCTCTTCAAATCTTCTCCCCAGTGCTTTTGTTTTTAGGACACGTTCACTTCCTCCAAGGTCGACCATCCACAGTTTGTTTGTTAACCTTCTCCGTTTACTAGCACTAACGCTGGAAATTGATATGCGAATCATGCTGTATGGAGCAGACAGGGAATTTGTTTAGAGTTTTGACACCTTTGAGATCTGTGATCTATATTGTTCAGAATTATCCTTCAAAACCTGGAACAGATTCAAGATAGCTGCATAGACATCTCTTTATCAGGTTCGTGTTTCTAATCATAGTTGTTGAATTAGGTCTTGGGCCTAACTCACACCCCAAAAGCTAGCTCAAAGGGAGGAGGATTGCCCAAGTCTTATTAGGAGTCCACCCATCTCAATAACAATCACTGTGAGACTTTTGTCATTCTTCAATACCCTACCTCATGCCCAATGCTTAGCATTTGGTGCGTGGACAATTTTAATTTCGAGGGCCCAACATTGGATGAAACAAGTCCTGCTCTGGTACCATGTAAAGTTAGGTCTATAGAACTGATTATTGCCACCTAGTGCAATGTGAGAATTTATAACTGAATGGCAAGGATTGTGGAAAACTAGTTTAAAATTTCTGATGTACAAGAAAAAAAAACAAAACCTAATTCAACATGATATTAGAGTAGACAGAGATCCTGTGACCGAATCTCACCGCCACCCATATCAAAAAGAATTTTCATGCGCTTGACCCATTAAACAGAATCAGAAATAATAAATGTGTGCTCTCTCTAACAGCTTAAGCTTTTAGATGAGATAGTTGCACACTTCAACAATAGTCATTTAGCTGGACTTGATAAAAGTTAAAAACCTTTCTACTATTCATTTTTGTATAAAAAATGAATTGATTTACCAATGAGATCTGCTTGATGTTCTGTTGGAATTTGTGGAAGCAGTGGATCTGAAACCACATCCTAACTTGTACAGCCTCATGGCTTGGTTCAAGTCATTTACTTGGATGGTCACAAGGTTTTCAATCTCGGTTTCTCCATTGGGATGTGTTTGTATTGATAGACTACATGCAAAAATTATGATTTACATGAGAAAGTAGCTAACCTCGTCGAGAAAGTAGGAAGTTGACCAGAATTAAGTATTGATCGTACAGTTGACTAGGTTCATTTGACAAGAATGGCAAGTTGATGCAAGAACTTGCATCAGCTTGCTATTTGTCTCAACAATAAACACTAGAAACAGTGGCCTTCAGTGTCAGTAAAGGATGCAAGCTACGCAATCAAACAACAAATTAACAAGTTAGTTCTGTGACTTACCATGGTGGTAAAGGGAAGATTGACGTTGTAGTCTGACTATGTGGGGTGAGGAGATCTTTTAAATAGCCCATGTATATCTCCAGCATACTGAAACTGAAGAGGAATGCATGGTTACTGTCCGCAGCGTGCTTAAAAAGTGCCTCAATCGCACAGGGCACAACCCCTGGAAACTCCTCTGTGCCTTCCTGGCAGGTATAGTTACCGAAAACATTGTACTTAGATAATGCAACAAAATGCTTTCCAAAATTTTATAGTAGAGACTCTCTAGATATCACCTGCAAATTTTCCTGACCGGTGGTTCTCATTTAACTCTGTGCTGTTAGTTGAGTAATCCTAGTAAACCGTTTGCGTATTCAATTTGGTTATATTATAATGTATGAGTTGTTTGTGTAGTGTTGTTATGCAGTGAATACTAATGCAGAATTTCTTGTTTACCCTTAGTAGTTAAGGGCATTCTTGTTTGTAGGTGCTCTGATTTGATGTATCATATTCCACACTCTATATGGTATAAAGTAATATAACATTTGGTTTCTGAAATTAAACTCCGCATAACTTAAGATTATATTAGTGGTTTATTCTGATTTCTGAAAACCAAACATGGTATAAGTAATATATTTTTGATAAGATGTTTTGCTTTGCTTGTTAAGTAGTTGAGGATATACCATTGTGAATGTTTTCCCTGTGCCGGTCTGTCCATAAGCAAATATGCAGGCGTTATAGCCATCCAGCGCGGACTTGATAATTGGTTCTATTTCTGAAAACACCTCACCTGCCATAAGAAACCAACAATCAGGTTTGCATAATGAACCAGAGAAGCTATCTGCATTTTGTGTTAGTTGCAATATTCAGTTTCTTTAATCATCAGTATTGAAGAAACTATGACACCTTGTCTATGTCCTGGATTGGTTCATCAAATTGAAAACGATATTTCGTTTTTCTTTTCCACAGAGAATTGAGTACTAGCTCAGTAATATAGCTAAATGAAGGATTTTTTAATTTAAAACACTTAAGAGCACTTGTCCCCAACTTCAAATGAAGGAAAAAACTGTCTTATTCTAGGAATGTTCATCCCTTTAATGTCATGATTCAAAAGGATGCTAAGGAATAGTCAAACAATACCATTCAAGTAATTCTAGGAGTCTTCATCCTTTTTATTTTTTTATTTTTTATCTTTAATCTATTAAACTAGTACTTCCTCTGTCCCAATTTATGTGACTCACTTTCCTTTTTAGTCAGTCCCAAAAAGAATAACACATTTTTATATTAAGTAACAATTTAACTATAAAATATCTATTTTCCCCTTAATGAGATGATTTATAGTCACACAAATTTTTATCATTCATTTTGGACCACAAGTTTTAAAAGTCTTCATTTCTTTCTTAAACTTCGTACCGAGTCAAAGTACCTCACATAAAATGGGACGGAGGGAGTAGATTATTTACATTCTGGGGTTTCTTTTATTTTCCTGCAGCATACACGTTTACCTTCAATATAAGTTCATTAACTTTTTAAGTGTGATTTTGCTTTTGTCCTTAACCTAATTGTGTGATTTGTTTTCTGTGCTTTGTGTGATTTGAGACTAACCTTAATTTTAGTTTAAATTGGCTCGAATTTTTTAATGTTCATAATTTATGTTCCTAGGATTTGTGATTTCACCTAGAAGAACGTAGATGAGACTAAAAATTTCGTCACTATTTTGATTTTCATATTTTCTATCAAAATTATTTTGTAAATCAGAGAAATAGAAAGACAATGAGGATTGTCAGTAACAACATCCTCATAAAAAAATATTGCCTCTAACATGGAGGAGACAAAAATTGATTTAAGCATTCATAAAATTTAAGCGCATTCTCAAATACAGTTTAACTTTTTAATGGTGGCAGCATTTGTTTTAAAATTTTGGTGGTTATAGTGAGGTGTTATTATATATGTATATTGATATTTGATGTTTAGATGTCATTTAGCTAATTGTATAAACAAAAGAATAGTTTTATGATTCTGTGTACAAAGAAAAAAAAATTATTGACCAATTTAACCAAAAAAAATAGAAAGAGTATGAATGTAAAAAAGGGAAATATCGATAGTCCGTAAGTAATGGAAATCATTTAAACAAAATATTTTCCTTTTATGTATTCCTAACATGAAATTTATTATGTGTATGGCATTAACGATAAATATTTTAATATTCTATTGCTATACAAAATATTATCAGACAAATATTTGAAGAGGATTGCTAAATATAAGAGTAATTTTACAAAGAGCATATTGCTATAATAAATGGTGTTATTTTAAAAAATAAAATAAAAATGGGTTGAGAGAGAATCAGACACTAAGTAGTATATGCATAATTAAGTAAATTTTCTATTACAAATAAAAGAAATATAACTTTATAAGGTAACTTTGTATAATTAAATGACAATTTATTTAGTAATGAACTCTATATAGTTGCTACAGAGAATGTTTTTATTTTAAAATAAAAATGATTTATATTACCGAAGTAGGAGGTGGTAAATTAAAAAAAAAAAGATGTAACGAAAGAAAGTATGGTGATGGAACAATCGGGTTTCAGTTTAGTTGATATAAATGTAATTAAAAGAGAGTACCTTGTGAAGAAGAAGGATGGAAAACCTTGTCAAAGCTATAAATTTTGGACTTGTTGTCAACCAAATTTATGATCATTTCATTTGAATCCAAAGCTTCAACTGACTTTTGATTGCCAATGCTTATGGGTCTTATCCGACAAAATACTCGAATGTTACCTGAAACGCTAGTGTTTTTTTCTAAATGTAACTTTTAAAGTATAAAACTGCGATATGAAATGATCATAATAATTTGTTATCCTGCATTTGAAATTTGAATGAACAAGTGACTAACCTTTCAAGTCGAAGAGGTCATTAAGAAGCTTCCTCCTTTGTACGTTAAGTTTCTTAATGCAATCATATAATACTTCAACTTCACCTGATATGCATGTGATGTATATGAGATAAATTTACACAGCCAAAATCTATTATGATGAATTTACCTTTAATGTTTGAAATGGCAGCCTCATTATTACTCTTTTCATATGTCTTATTGTCATCTGGTAGTTGTTGTGATTGCAGGGCCTTCATTTCCACGAACTGAATCGACCCACTTACAAGTTAGGTGTGTTTTCATTCCCATCAGAGAAGAATGAATTGATTCATTAAGAGATCTCTCATTATTACCATCTTCCAACTTAAATAATATATGCTCTTTAATTGGCCATCATAGGAACACCCTTTACACAAATAATTCTATGGATTCATAATTAATATCATCTCCATCAAGACACTACATTTATTTTCAGGTGTCAATAATACACATGTTTGGATTTTGGCTTCTTGACGAAAAAAACATTACTCAAATGTATGATTGACCAAGAGAGAAATAATTCACAAAACATAGTAAATGTTACTCCTGTTTCATTTTATATAATAGTTTAATTTCACACCAAGTTCAAAAAAGAAAGAAATTTTTTTGAAACTTGTAGTCTAAAATAAGTAATGAATATTTGTATGACTATAAAATATTTTATAAAAATAAAATAAATATTTTAAATTAAATTATTATTTAATATAAAAATATATTATTATTTTTTAGATAACCTAAAAAGAAAAGTAGTCATATAAAGTGGGAAGGAAGTAATAGAATACGAGTTAGAGAGAAAGAAAAGGTACTACTTGTGTTTGGTTGAGAGAGAATACAAGGACGCTAGTCGGGACCCATTTCATGAGGACATATGTTCCTCTTATTTCTTAAAAAAAAAGCACATATAAATAAAGAAAATTAAAATTACTCAACAAGTCCTTAATTTAGTACCAAAAATATAAAATCAACTTGATATTACATTGTTAAACAAAGAATTTTTAAAAATTTCTAAAAAAATTTTTTAGTCTGTTTCTGTTTGGTAATATAGGTCACTTTTGGGCCTATAACTTTTGTATTATTTCCTTTTTATTTATTAATGCCTTTTGGGGCTTTTAATTGAAAAAAAAACATTATTAAGCAAAGAATTGATAAGATTTTTTTATTCTTGGCCTTTAACTTTAATTATTTCTTTTAGTCTCCTACCGAATAAACGAAAAGATAATCAATTTACACACTAAAAAGCAAAAGTGTTTCATCCTCTATAATTTGCTATGATTTGACACTTTTGAATGTAGCCTCTTCCTTTTCTTTTATTTCTTTTCAACTTATTTTGCTTGATCAAGTTCCCTTATAAAATTTTACTCATTTTCTTTTAAAACGTAGTTACTTTATTTATGAAACGGATCTAATTATTTTAAGTCAATTGTTTATTCTAATAAGCGGTTTAAGAATAAGTATTTATAATATTCATTTTCACCTGTTTTATATTTTCTTTACTTTTTAAAATTAATTCTATGTTATTTTATTTAATTACATTCTTTTAATATTTACTATTATTAACTTTAAAATTAAAAAAAATTATGGGATTAACATCCAACATCTCGAGACTTACGCCTCATTTCTAAATGTCTCGCTTTGCAACCGGTTTTTAAAACATTGAATATGATTATTTTGTATGAATTAAGATTAATAAATATTTGCTCCAACCTAATGAGACAACACTTTTATATGCATGATAGTCTGTAATTCTATTAACCCCAAACAACAATTGAGAAAAGGTCCAATTTTATTTCTTGTTGTGACTGTGCTTGCCATTTTTAACATTATATACATACAATACAATACAACTTATAAGAGCAAGCTATGAATGTACATAAAGGTTAAGAGTAAAAAGGATGAAGGGGTATGAAGTTACTTGAATTTAGCAATGTATTAACTGAAATAGTAAGGACAAAAATATTTGGATGCATGTAGTTTAGCATTGATGTAACTGAGACAATTAAGTAGAAAATGTGAAGATGTGAAATCAGTCAAATTAAATATGAGTTCTATATAACTGTATGCTTTTACAGCTCATATTATTTTATTTGAAACTTAGTGAAATTGTTAATACCTAATTACTCGTTATAAGTATTTTTCTCTAGCTTCTAGTTCCTTTAGCTATCGTTACGTTTTCTAACTCGTAGAAAGTAGAAAGTTAGACGTGTTGATTTGTTAGTCACATAGTACTTGACTTCCTAATGATGATTCATTCAATTCTAATGACCTCATTTAATTTTTTCTTTAATCCTTACTATTGTAGGATAAATAAGTAACTATTAATTATATCAATAGTAATATATAGTCCCCTGCTTATAGATAGGAAAAAGTGTAATAGACTCACGTGGTGCCAAGTGGATTTAACTTAACCCACTTGGTCGGAAAACATTTTGTTTAAATAAGAAGAATTATTGTGAAATACGATTATAACTACTCACTTGAACCCACATTGAATTAAGTGTGGCGGTTGGACAATGGTCGAGTGGGTTCAAACTAGCGGTCACTATGTGACTTCAAATCTCCTCGATCAAATGCATTTGCCTTTTGGTTCAATCTGGGTATCACTTTACCTGTGATAAAAAGAATTAACCAATCATATTTAATATGCTAGTTACTTACAAATTTATCACCTATATTTTATTTTCTTTATTTCACCTTGTTTATTTTGTTTTCTTACTCACATTCAATAAAACTTTGAAATCTATTTAATTTAGTCCAAAAAGCATTTTATTTTTTATAATTGATTTTTGGTACTTCCTTTCATACTTTTTTTTTTGCTGAATAATGCAATTTCGATGAAATTATATCTAGTAATTCTTAGTTTACGTTAATTTTAGTTTAAAGTAACGTGAATAGCTTCTTTTTTTTTTGTAAATTCTTATTCTTTTTCTCAACTTTGTTAAATAAAAAAAATTGTCGCGTAATAAAATCATTTTGATATTATATCATTAACAAAAAAGAATAAATAAAAGTGCAACATGCAAATTATTTGTTGTGCTTAACGCTACTTACACTATCAGCTATCACCATCATTTCCTATTTACTGATTAAGCACACTTGTATAAAATCAGTTGGGTTTTACAGGAGATAACAAAATCCTGGATTCACCACTGCATAGAGTATGTGAGAGAGATAGCGAGAGTCTTTTTGATTATTAGGATTTCAAAAATTCAGTTGATCACCTTGTTTCTTCTTTGAAGGCTTGATCCCCCGTTCCGTTAAATGCTATTCCCTTTGTTTTAGTTTATGTAATGTAGTTTGATTTGATAAAAAATTTAAGAAATAAAGAAAAACTTTTGAAACTAGTTGTGGTAAAAGAAAGTTATAAATGTTTCTGTGACTATAAATTATTTCATCAATTAAGGGTAAAAACAAATATTTTAAAGTTAAATTGTTACTAAATATAAAAATATGTCATTATTAAGGAAAATGTGGTGATATAAATTGAGAAGGAGTATTTTCCTTGCTTTAGTCGGACATTTATATTTTGAATTTGCATCTAAGTTAAAATCGATAAAGTAGAAAAAAATTATTTATTTTAACACTTCGTTACTTTAGGAGTATATATATATCTAGAAAAACGCTTTTCCTCAAATAGTGCCATGATATTGAGCTAAAGATACTATAAATAGTGTACTGGCATCGTAATAGATCTTCTATATATATAAATCATATCATAGTGATAAAAAAGAGAAATAGTCATATTTTTATAGGAGTTGGGATGGATCCCTAGTAAAACCTTCACTATGCAGTGCACATTGTTAGAGGAAATACACTATCTTAGGTTTATATTAGGTATGAACAACATCACTCACCAACCAACAAATGTATGATCTTGTCAATCTTGAAAGTGTGAGCCCTACAATTGCACATCTAAGATAAGAAATAAGAATGGAGTAAAACCTTAGCATTTGGGTTGCTATCTTGTCTTGGTTAGATAAATTTCAAGTTTGCAAAGCACGTCAACACAACCAATGAATGGGCCACAAGAAAATCTCACTCCATCCTACGAAAACTACCCTAATAACAAGAACATATTTTATTCAATTACTTTGCTTAAATACCTAAAACTATTTTATGTTATCGTCCCGTCCTATTACCTACTTTTCCTAGGTTGTGACCTTGTGCAACGGGATTCATACACTAACCTATAATATGGTCCCTAATCGTAATCTATACAGTAACCTATGATATGGTCCGTAATATACACTATACCAAAAATAATTTTTAGCACTAATTAGTTAATGATAATAACTTAATTGTTGCTAAATATATTTTTAGATAACACTCTTTGTAAATGTCTCTAAAATTTATAGCGACATTGGGTCTAATGACGATTAATTAATATTGATAAAGACTTTTAACACTCTTTGTTAATGTGCATATTTATTGTCGTTGTAGTGATATCTCCAACATTACTCATATGCAACGATAGCATTGATAATTTTTTCAATATGAGTGTATTTAACATATTGTAGCAACTAACTTGAGAAAAATTAGCGGAAGGGAGTAGGGACTCCCTATCTCTTTAATGGAGAAACTATACATTCTTTTCTTTTCAATTTATTTTCGGCTCAATAAATACTTTAAAATCTATTTAATGCTTATCGGGGTCCCTTTTATAATTCTTAAGAGTTTAGGGTTATGTTTCAAGTTTATTAAAATATACTTTAGGCCCTTCTTCTCTCTCATTGATGCCAATCAAACCATTTAAACCCTCATCTCTCCCAAGTTCTCCGGTTTATGCTCGATCTCCATGTTATTGAAGTGATCTCTCATGCCCGTCGTTTTCAGATATTTTATCAATATACTTGTAGAATGTCAACCATTGCTTTTGGAAACACAATACTCCCTTGAAAGTCGACAAAATGTTAATTGTTATTATAAAAGCTCCATTCTTTTTTTTTTGGCAAACAAGATAATATATTCATATTACTTAATATGCATCACTACAAAGAAGTGATAGAGTGTTGCAATGAATTTTGGGTAGGTGTTGTACCGTAGGAACTATGGTACTAATTCTTAGTAGATGATTTTTTTTAGCCTAACAAAGAGAATTCCTACTCTGACTGCTTCTAATTTACTCAAAACAAATAATGATGGAACAATTCAGTGCACCAAAAGAGTTAGCATATTGCATCCTAGTACCCTCCTTGGCTAACACGTTTACCACTTGGTTCTCCTCTCTAAAACTATGCTGGAGAGGGGAGGGGGGGGGGGGGGGGG
>JAJOOH010018144.1:0-10218 GCA_029582605.1 Solanum gracilifrons
TTTCCACAGAGGTTAGTGAAGAAGACTAAAGATGGTAAATATCGCAGGTTTATTACTATGTTGAAGCAGCTTTCTATCAATGTTCCTTTGATAGAAGCCTTGGAGAAAATGCCTGGGTATGCGAAGTTTATGAAAGATATGGTGACAAAGAAAAGATCTGCGAGTTTTGAAGATGATGGTAGACTGCAACATTGTAGCGCTATCGCTACAAGATCTCTTGTGCAGAAGAAGGAAGACCCTGGTGCTTTCACGATCCCATGTACTATAGGGTTGTTACACTTTGCTAAGGCATTGTGTGGTCTTGGTGCTAGCATCAACCTCATGCCATTGTCTATTTACAAGAAGTTGGGTCTAGGGGACCCAAAGCCCACTGCAATGCAGTTACCAATGGCCGACCGAACTGTGAAAAGTCCCATTGGTGTACTCCATGTGCTAGTGAAAGTGAAGTCTTTCATTTTTCCGGCAGATTTTGTGATTCTTGACTGTGAGGTTGATTTTGAGGTTCCCATCATCCTTGGGAGACCATTTCTTGCCACAAGGCGTGCGTTGGTTGATATGGAAAAGGGACAGATGAAGTTCAGACTAAATAATGAATAAGCAACTTTCAATATTTGTAGGTCCATGAAGCAGAGTGGTGAGCTCCAAACAATATCTGCTATAACTTACAGAGGGGAGAGTGGGACAAAAGTGCAAATTGAAGAGCGACTAGGTGTTAAGGCACTAGCAGCAGTTATGATGAATTTTGATAGTGATGATATTGAAGAGTATGATGAGTTGGTAGCCGCACTTGATAAGAGTGAATATCGGTCCAAACCAAAGAAGTATGAGTTAGACATGAAGAATCGCGAGTCCCCACCCACAAGACCATCTATTGTGGGGGCACCAAAATTGGAGCTTAAGGCTCTACCACCGCACTTGAGGTATGTATACTTGGGCGAAGAAAATACTTTACCGGTAATCATTGCGGCGGATTTGAATGCGAGACAAGTAGAGTGCTTGGTGACTGTATTAAAGAGGTTCAAGCGAGCTATTGGGTGGACTATTGCAGATATTATTGGGATTCCCCCCGGTTTTTGCTCTCACAAAATCCAACTCATGCCAGATCATAAGCCCAGTACTGAGCACCAGAGAAGATTAAATCCACCCATGCAAGAGGTAGTTAAAAAGGAGATCATCAAATGGCTAGACACATGAGTTATTTATCCCATTGCAGACAGTAGTTGGGTATGTCCTGTGCAGTGCGTGCCTAATAAGGGAGGTATGATTGTGGTTCCAGATGAAAGAAATGAGATTGTTTCAATGAGGTCCGTTACTAGATGGAGAGTTTGTATGGATTATCGGAAATTGAATGCATGGACTGAAAAGGACCACTTTCCCATGCCATTTATGGACCAAATGTTGGATAGGCTTGCAGGAAAGGGTTGGTATTGTTTTCTTGATGGGTATTCGGGCTACAATCAAATTTCTATAGCTCCAGAAGACCAAGAGAAGACCAACTTCACTTGCCCATATGGGACTTTTTCTTTTAAAAGGATGTCATTCGGGTTATGCAATGCTCCAACAACCTTCCAACGGTGTATGATGTCAATATTTTCTGATATGGTGGAGGACACAATTGAAGTGTTCATGGATGATTTTTCAGTTGTAGGTGAGCCTTTTGATCGTTGTCTAGATCATCTTGCCGAGGTGCTTAAAAGGTGTGAAGACTGCAACTTGGTGCTGAATTGGGAGAAGTGTCATTTCATGGTGAAAGAAGGTATAGTGTTGGGTCATCGAATTTCAGAGAAAGGTATTGAGTTTGACAGAGCTAAAGTTGAGGTAATAGAAAAGCTTCCACCACCCATTTCTGTAAAAGATGCTAGAAGTTTTCTTGGGCATGCAGGTTTTTATAAGAGATTCATGAAGGATTTCTCCAAAATTGCACATCCGTTGTGCAAACTGCTCGAGAAGGAGTGTAAGTTCCATTTTGATGATGATTGTCTTAGAGAATTTGGAGAGTTGAAGAAGCAGTTGGTTACAACACCAATCATTATTTCACCGGATTGGGGACAACTGTTTGAGGTAATATGCGATGCGAGCGGATTGGCGCTTGGTGTAGTATTGGGACAACGACGAGAGAAAATTCTTCATCCTATTTACTATGCTAGCAAAGCCCTAAATGTGGCCCAAAATAACTATAATGTGACCGAACAAGAACATCTTGCAGTGGTTTTTGCATTCGAGATATTTCGATCATACTTGCTTGGTACTAAGGTCATAGTGCATACTGATCATTCTGCATTGAGGCATTTGATGGCTAAAAAGGATGCAAAACCAAGATTGATTAGATGGGTATTGTTGTTGCAAGAATTTGATTTTGCGGTAAAAGATAGAAAGGGAACCGAAAACCAAGTTGCCGATCACTTGTCCAGATTAGAGAAAGAGGCTATGCTAAAGCTTGGAGATAGGGCTGAAATTAATTATGCTTTTCCAGATGAACAGGTATTGGCTGCTTCTCATGATTCGATTCCTTGGTTCGCAGACTTTGCTAATTATTTGGCAAGCGATATTGTGCCCCCCAATTTGTCGTTTAACCAAAGAAAAATGTTTATGCATGATGTGAAGAAATTCTTTTGGGATGAACATTATTTGTATCGTAGTTGTGCTGATGGAATTATTCGTCGCTGTGTGCCTGAGGTTGAGATGTTGAGTGTACTTGAAGCATGCCATTCATTTCCCGTTGGTGGGCATCATAGTGGTATTCGGACTGCACATAAGATTTTGCAATGTGGATACTACTGGCCTACCATCCACCAAGATGCTCATGATTTCGCCAGGTCTTGTGATCGTTGCCAAAGAGAAGGAGGGATTTTTAAGAGGCAAAAACTGCCAATGAATCCTATATTGGTGATAGAGTTGTTTGATGTACGGGGCATTGATTTTATGGGTCCATTTGTGAGTTCATATGGGATGAAGTATATTCTTGTTGCGGTTGATTATGTATCGAAGTGGGTGGAAGCAGTTGCGCTCTCCAACAATGAAGGTAAAAGTGTCACCGCATTCTTGAAAAAGAATATCTTCTCCAGATTTGGTACACTAAGGGCTATTATTAGCGATGGAGGTTGTCACTTTTGTAATAAGTTGTTCAAGGCACTACTTGAGAAATATGGTGTCTGTCACAATATAGCCACTCCTTACCATCCACAGACTAGCGGTCAAGTTGAAGTATCCAACAGATAGATCAAACAAATAATGGCGAAGACTGTGAACGCTAATAGAACGGATTGGTCAAGGAAACTTGATGATGCTCTATGGGCATATCGCACTGCATACAAGACCCCCATAGGTATGTCTCCTTACCAACTTGTATATGGGAAATCTTGTCATCTGCCAGTAGAGCTAGAGTATAAGGCGATGTGGGCAATGAAGAAGTTAAATTTAGATTGGGGCGCCGCATCTAATCAAGGAATGAAAGACTTGAATATGCTTGATGAGTTTCGCCTAAAAGCCTGTGAAAGTTCAGCCGTGTACAAAGAGAAGATGAAGAGATATCCTGATCAATGAATTGAAAAGCGAGAATTTGTGGTTGGTGATCTTGTGCTTCTATTCAACTTAAGGTTGCGCTTGTTTCAAGGCAAACTCAAGTCCAAATGGACTGGGCCGTTTTTGCTCACAAAAGTGCTTCCCCATGTAGCAGTTGAGCTTCAAAATAGGGATGGAACAAGGTTCATGGTAAACGAGCAAAGGATCAAGATCTATCTAGGAAATGCTGAAACTGTGCAAGAAGTGATTGAGGCCTACAATCTTGATGAAGTCTGAGTAATCAAGAGGCCTGTGTCATGCCGCGACATTAAATCAAGCGCTACTTGGGAGGAAACCCAAGATGTATAATCTAGCCAACGATAGGATATAGTTTTTCTCTAGTAGTTTGCTTTGTTTTATTTCTTCCCTGTATCAAATTTGATAGTTGTTTTAGTTTTGTACTAGTGTTGACTAGAATTAGAATAGGGTCCGTGTCTAAAAAGTGTCCAGAAAACGTAAAAAGAATAGCCTATTGGTTGCTACATGTGCAGGTACACCACGAAAAATCTAAAGAAAAAGGTCTGGAGCAGAGGTCTACAGACCCCATCGACGGCATGTCGTTTAATCCCCGGACCGTGGATGGTGTCCGTAGATCCGAGGTACGCCTCTAAATTTTTTCAAGTTTAAGAGTGATCTATGATCCTTATCTACGGACCGTAGATAGACTCACAGACCGTAGACGGGGTCTCGTGAGTCCAAACCCTCATGCTGACTGACCTGACCCGGATCCCCTATTTAAAAACCCCCATTTGTTTTTAAACCATTCCTCTTCCCTCCATTACTCTCAAAACCGTTTCAACCATCCCATAACCCCCCTAAATCACTCCATAACTTCCCCATAATATCATCCCTTCCATAATTCCCCAATTTCCCTTCCATTTCAAATACAAGTCATCCCATAGTCCAAAAGAGGGTCCGGTGTTTGGTTAGTAACGAAGAGGTGACTCCATGGTCTTGCTAAGCTTAGTGTCGTCATGCAATCACCCCACTCCTCGTTTCTTGTTAGGTAATAGACTTTGCCCTCACTTTGAATTTCAATTCATAGATTGAATATAGAAAGTCGGGAGTTGGGTCTTAACCTTGGGTAATTGCTAGATTAAATTGCGTGATAAAATTGAAAATTACAATGCCCTTGGAACGATAGATACTGATTGTGAAGCATTATTGTATGTGAGCGTCAATCTATGTGTTAGTTTCGACTTACGGTTCCACAACTAGTCTAAATTGTTTGGCAAAATGATCAGTCGGATTCTTAAGAATGAAAACTAGCATAATTTAATGTTGTAAATGCATGATGAGATTGTGTTAATATTGAAAAATAAGGCCAAAAACGTATGATCCTAATGACTGATACCTGGCACAGATGGCATCCACGATACCCCGTCTACGGAACGTAGATATATTTACGGACCGTAATGAGGTTCGTGAATGGATGCACATTAAAAATTTCACAAAGTGTGAAACCACGGATGTGGATTACAGTCTGTAGTTCCATCCACAGACCGTTCTGCACATCCGTGGTTTCCATTTGCAACTTATATTGATGCCCACCTGATCCACCGAAGAGATCCACGGACCGTAGATCATTCTACAGACCGTCGGTCTCCTCCGTGGATGATCACTGTAGCATCTGTCTGAAATTTTTTTTAGACTTAGTTAAGGGTCGTTAACAAGTCTAAAAGTTTTTTTTGTTTGGCTTGGCACTAATATCGCTCCCGCAGGTACGATGACACCCAAGAAGATGGTCACTTACTCAAAATGGGGAAAGTCAAAGTCTGTTGCCCCTAGTTTCCGGTTAATCGATGAGGACACAGACACCGAAACAGATCCAGCATATGTTCCTCTCAACACTAGAACCTCTCGTACTGCACGTCGAGGCACCAGAGGCACCCGCAGTAGGTGCTTCCCGATGTAGTCACTGTCTCCCAGTCTGATGAGGAGCACACAATGATCAGATCACCAACTGGGGCTGCTTCCAGTTCAGAGGGGTCTATGTATGGATCCGAGTCTGCCCATGCTTCTGGCCCCGAGTCTGCCCATCCTTCAGGATCCGAGTCTGCCCATAATGCGGGGTCCAGTGCTGAATCAGCCACACGATCTGGGTAGAATGACCAAGCAGCCTTGTCTGATAAGGCAACTAGCTCAGAGTTCATACCTGCACCACAAAATGATGACCCCAATCCAGTAGCCGGCGATCCAAACAGATGGTGCGTAAAGGGCCAATGGTAAATTTATCGGGATGCCATGATGATAAATGACAAACAGAAAATGGCCCGACTTATTACGGAGGAGCGCAGAGTCCTCACAGGGAGCTTGCACACTGTCCCAGACATCTACCAGCTATTTAACCTTCACAAGTGTGAATGGATGGCTCGCGACCAAGGGACGTATACCGAGGAGATTGTGCGGGAATTCTATGCTTCCTATGCCGCCACTCTTCACGGTTCAATTTCCAAGTGGTCAAAGCCCCTAGCTCAAGATCCTCTCACTTCCACGTTGGTTCGAGGTTGTCCGGTGGACATATCACCTGCCACGATCAGACATTTTCTATATGGTCCCACCACGGGTCACTTTTGGTCTGTCAACACTGCAGAGTTTGATTACAGATGTGACATTGTAAGGAGTGGAGCTTTCTAGAGAAACGCTGAGCAGCGAGAGGCTGCTTTACTATGGTTGACCAAGTACATTTCTGCAGATGGCGAGCGTGCGGAATGGGTCGCTGCTCCACGGTTGGGCATCCGGAAGGCCACATTAAATTTTGTGGCCAAGTTTTTCTGGCTACTGGTACGTAACATAGTGTCTCCTACAAAAGCTGATAATCAAGTCACTTAGGACAGAGCGGTCATGGTTGCGGCATTGGTAGAAGGAGTGGAGATTGACTTTGCCTGCATGCTGCAGGCAGAGATTCACAAAATGGCATTCAGGACTTCCACTACTTACCCCTTCCCATGTCTAATTTTTCATTTGTGCAGGGACTCTGGAGTGTCGATCTTGCATTGTGACAGGTTAGTCCACCCTACTGGGGCATTGGACATCGGCCTTATTCGTGATGAGGCAAATGTGGCGACACCTCACAGAGTGCCCCAGGTTGAGGTACCTCCCTTGGGTGTCGATCTTGCAGACACAGTGAGCCGGTATCCCAGACAACACTGATTCTGACCCGGGCTCCTCATCTCAGGCAGCTAGTATGGCTCCTAGCTCCTCCCGGTCCACACCATAGTTAGGAGCTACTGTGGTCCCATTGGCCAGTGTACAGAAGTTAGAGGCTCAAATGGCCACACTGCTACATCACATCCAGCCGTGGATGCAAAAGTTGATAGCTGAGTCCGAGGCTAGAATGGAGCATAGGATGGAGGGGATGATGGACCGAAAGGTCCAGGCTATTAATCAGCTCCTTGATGTCTTTGAGTTGCGATTCCTTGAGTGATCAGCCCTGGCCATCGATCTATCTTCTTTGTAGGCTGACTTAGCTAGCCTCCGGACTGATGTTGATGCCACTCTTGCCGCACCTTCAGTTGAAACTCAGGTTGTACCTACTGCACTGGCTGATGATACAGTGCTAGATGCTCTATTCAGTGGGACCGCTAAGGAGGGGCTTGCACCGACACATGCCAAAGGCAAGAGACACCGTTCTCATCGCACTGAAGAAGTGAAAGCTCACAAGAGACAGTGTCGACAAGAGAAGGAGGCTAGGAGGTCTTTGATTGCAGATGAAGAGCTGCGCCAGCAGAGGGTGCGTGAGAGAGTTGCAGGTGCATCAAGCTATGCCCCAGTTGTAGAGATACAACCTGCTTTGAGGGACGTTGTGAGCACCAATGATGGTGCGGCGAGAGTGATAAAAAGCACTACTAAGGGTGATATGATTGCTGATAGGGGCACTATTGAGGGTGCCCCCACTATTGTTCCAGCAGGTTCCGGGAAACCAGACCCCCGGCTTGTTGATGAGTCGCCGGCCCTTTGCGCCACAGGTTTGCTTCACCCAATCCACTTTCTTTTACTATTTCTGTATGCATTGTGGACAACTGCATCTATTTTTGTTGGGGGTGGGGTAAATGGATTATGAGTGATAGGGTGGGTGTAGTTTGAATAACCCAACTCATGAATCCTCTCTTGGGGTTTTCTTGCCTGTGTTCTTTTCCCCCAAGAGACTGTTTAATTTTTGTTGAATCGGCATGTCTTAGAATCATATGTGTAGAAGCATGATAAAGAAAGAAGCGTGATGGCTTATGAAAAATGATACCCGTCAAATTTTGGGAGGTATGTTAGAAGTTGTAGGCTACGATTAGTTGAATGTGTTGGCTCTGAGTATGACATAATAACGAATCAACTTGATGGCATGACTTAAGATGAAACTTGAACTAGGTAATCTGATAATCTAATGATGGAACTATGTGCCAAGAAGGTGTGAGAATCGTTGAGTGTTCAAACAGTTTTTTGTACAAAACTAGAACTTGCCGGGTTAGTCCTTCTAAGACAATTCAATCTAGAAGTTAGGAAGTGATCATAGGCCATTGTTCTGAAAAGACAAATTGCCTAAAAGAAGGATCCAACCAAATGAAATAAATGCTCCCTTTGATCCTACTTTGAGCCTGTAATTAAACCATTCATTTTCAAACCCTGAACTCACTATCCTATAATCTATTATGTTGGCCCCGGTCTCTCCTTGGACATGTGCACTTCGACTTAGGCAAAAAACCTAAGTTGAGAGTGGCTAATGTAAAAAGTAACTTCAATCTTGGCCCTGACTCGACATCGGGTATTGTGTACCTCAACTAATGGAAAATCCATAAGTTGAGAGTGGCTATGAAGGAGGGAACTGAAAGAAAAATGGGTATGAAAGAAGTGATGTGAAAAAAAAAAAGAAAAAATAAAGGGATGTGACCTATTGAAAGTTAAAAGAAAAATAAAATAAGAGTCTGAAGGCACATTCATTCTTGAATTAAATTAAGGGAAAGAAAGTAAAACGATAAGATGACAAAATAGGGCAAATAAGAGGTTGAAAGCCTAGTGTAATGTCAAGGAGGTCAGAAAGTCACTAAGCAGTACTCAAATGTACCACACCTGACCCTGAGCCTACGTTACAAGCCAAGAAAGTCCTCTAGTGATTCTAGAGTCTATTTTGGAGAGTCTAAGCAGTGAAAATAAGGGCAAGCTTATGGCATTGAGCACTAACTGTATTTGAAATTACTTCTGAGCATGAGTGTTGAATAAAGTACCATGAATGTCATTCATTCTTGGGAAAAGGGGATTTCGTTTGAAGTAAGGGCACTAGTTACATTATCGGAAAGTTGGTACCTTGGTGATAGTGAGAAAGTGTATATTGTTTGTCAGTTGGTTGATCTGTGTCATGGTGTGATCCACATGAATTAACTTGTCGAATCTAAGCGAACAAATGTGCACCTGATAATTGAGGGGGGTAGAGAGTCATGTGATTGCTTGGGTTTGAAATGCTTGCTTCTATACAAGTGTCATTTAGAGTCGTAGTATGTCGCTTGAGGAAACAACGAATTTAAGTTGAGGGTGTTGATATACCATGAGTTTACGATATTTCTAATACATTTCACTTACAAGTTGTGTGTATCTAGGGCCTTTTTGTATTGGTTTTTATTTGTTTTTATCATATTTCAGAGGAAAGATGTTCAGGCGCGGAAGTATAGGGACATCTAAACGAAATGCAGAAAAAGGGCATTCACGGAGGTGATCTACAGACCGTAGGTCCATCGACGGCCCGTATGTGATGACCGTGGATCAGCAGGCGAGGTATGGAAGACAAATCAGGGAAATCTGACCAAGTGTGGAACCACGGTGTCCATTGACGGTTCGTATATTGATCTAAGGACCGTACTGTTGATCCGTAGATTGATATTGCGAGGGTTCCAGTACCTGATTTTTCAAGATTCCAAGTGTGGAGCTACCGAGGGGATTGACGGACCGTAGATCGATCTACGGTCCGTACTGCTATTCCGTCGTTTGCTTCAGAGAAGCTGATTTTGGAAGATGAAATATTTTCTAAGTCCTGACTGACGGAAGAGACTTACGGACCGTAGATCCATCGACGGTCCGTAAGTCAGTCTCGTGGAATGAAGACGCGTACCTGAAACAAACTTTTCTTAATTTGTTTCCCTTTTTATTTAGGATTTGTTTTCTATAAATAGGGCATGTAAACCTCGTTTTAGGGTGTTAGACATTATTATTCTAGTTTTACCTGGTGACTTGGGAGATCAATTGAAAAACCTAACAATAATTGATTTCCTAAGTTCGTTTTGAAGATTTTGGCTTTGCAATCCAAGTTGAATTTCTGGGTTTATTATTCTCTTTACGTAAGTTCATTCATCTAATATTACGAATTGTGTTCTTGCTATTACGGGTAACTAAACTTCACAACTAGGGTTGTGGAAACCATGAGCGATTAACAAAGTATGAATAGTAAATAAACAATTATTGAATAGTGTTTTGCATGCATTGATAATTATTTCGTTCAAAAGTCTTTTTAACGAGTGCATGCGTTAGAACTCCCCTTGTTGCTACTTGCCGGACCAAGGAGGTAATCAACAAGAAAAGAATTATCAACATAGATTTAGTGTGATACTATCTAATAGGCTAGTGTCGATTGGTGCGAAGTAATAACTAAGCCAAACATCGATTATGATGTCTAAT